>BEXV01000874.1:60834-81799 GCA_003118195.1 Hemicentrotus pulcherrimus
GGGGGGGGGAGGGGGGGCGCGCAGGCTCTACAATATTCTTGTTGGTCAGATAATGTCTGTGTATTTGCTGAACACACTTTATGTCTAATTCTGCCTTGAGAGATTCCTCTTATTTCTGTGGATTAATTGTCTCGGCCTGTAGACCTCTTATGTTTTAAAATCCTGGATCAAAGAATTCAGTGCACTGGGATGAACCCATTGAATATCCAGTCTGAAAGGATAAGATTTAGCAATTAAGATATATTTCTTTCTTTCCACTGACATGAAAACAATACAATACATTCAATACATTCATAAACAGAAACAACAAGTTCATCATCAACAAGAATTAAATTCATGAACAATTTACAAAGAAATTTAATAATGACGTGAAATTGATGAAAAGGAGAAGAAAAGAGGGGAAAAGAAAAAGGTAAGAGGTGAAAAGTAGAGGGAGAGGTGAAACGAAGAGGAAAAGAGGATATCACATTATAGTTATCCATTCAAATAATCATTCCCAGTTTACATAGAGCTCTATCTCAATCACTCTATGCATGCCTTATTACCAACCAAGGGAGATGAGTTTCATTGACATGGTATGACGGGAATGGAATATATTGGATACCGATACTTGATTATTTACATGTACAGAACCAGTCGTATAAAGCCTACTGCTCTATTCAATGTCTTTGAATGTAGCATATTAATCAGTTAGAGCCTAATCAAAAAAATTATATGCAAATGTCTTATTCTTTATGTGAAAATGTTACATGCAAATGAGCAAAGTAGGCCAGCCTATTGCACTCCTCTTGCCTTTCTTACACTGTATAGTCAGAACTGCAAACTCAACTGCTACATTCTTTGTTCCTTAATCTTTACACACACACCTGCCCATACAAGATAAAGTGAAGGCTTGCATGTGATCAATAGTAAGACCTACATTGTACATTGTAGCTCTATAGTTGTGGCCTTTGTTCTTTTTGTGCTTTGAAATATTACATGTACATGTCATTCAGTTTGTGGCCTTCTGCTTTATGAATGAAAATTTGAGCTACAGATGAAAGGATCTGTGAGCTATAGCTGTGTGTAATATTTTTCCAATGGTAATACATGTACATGTATGTATTATTTTCAGGAAATTTTGCTTGTGTAATATTTTGCATTGTTTGGAATTGTGACCAGACAGATACATGTAGAGAACAATGTTATGGTTGAGGCATAGAGTACCAATTGCTTTTTGTTCAGGTTTCTGGTTCCAAACAACAAAGCTTTGGCATGAGGTTCACTCCAAAATCGTTCAAGCGATGGGCTGGAGCAGTGCAAATTCAGTGTTTGGTGCTGATCACCACGCACTAAATTGTTTGGTGCTGATCACCACGCATGGCTAGTATTACGTGACTTTGACGTCAAACTTTGGTACTCTATTGAATGCAACTTAAATTGGACTTGGGATCTTTGACTGGTAGTTCTCTTGTGTCTTGTTGTACCCTTCTATATTCATGTGTTACAAGTTATTTCATGATTGAGAATGGCATGGATGGCGGTTATTGATATACATGTAGTCTGATCTACACACCATTGTGCACTTATTAGTACATGTAATAATCATGTACGCTATCTGCACTCTGCCAATTGAAATACCAAACATTTAAAAAATGAACAAGTCTAATGCTTTGAATTTAAAAGCATTATGAAAAGAAGAAGAAAACAAAAATATTTTATCTCCATAAAACTTATTTATAGTGTATTGATTCTTTTCCAAGTACTGTTGCCCCATCTACTCTTTTTTTTTAACCAAAATAAAAATATTTGTTTGTTGTTGAAAATATGTTTTTCGGTAGTATGATTTACCATGTACAAAACTGTAGGCTATCAGGAGCTCTCAAATGTCCCTCTTGAGGCCCTCTTGTATTCAAAATCATCCACTGAAGAGATCTCTTTTTTCAATAGGAGTTATAATCAGACATCATAAGACCTCTCTATATTTTGGTGTAGATACCGGTACGTGTATAGTTACAAAGCACTTTTTTAGACATAGAATTACAAGCTAAAATGCATTTGTAAACCATAATAGTAGAGTTTTCTCTTACTAGTCAAAATCTAAGTTGATCAATCAATAGCAGGAAATAACATGACAAAGTAGTATACCGTAAGCAATGACTATGGATTTCACACTGTTGAGTGTTATGAAACTGTTTTGCTTGCAGTGAACCGTGTTAGTTTTCTTTTGTTTACTTTAGATTGAAAGGTTGTCTGATCTCTCATTTGTTTTCTCTCCAATCCAGGAAATGAATTATTTTGTTGCTGGCTACCTGCATCATGTACATGTATGAAGTGGTACTACAGAGGTGCTGCATAAATATTAAATTCAGTTTTACTGTGCTTGCTGTGAAGGGTTCTAATTCACTCTGAAGGCATACAATGATGAACTTCCAACAGGAATGAAAGCTTGCAGGACATCATTGACCCACTTTTAAGCAGTCTGTTTGCACGTACATGTATGTATCAAGCATGAGGCCCTTGATATGTCCACTTGTCCAGCACTACAAGGAAAAAATTAACACCTACAAGCTTCACAAAAGTGTAATCTGAGATCTACTTAAAGCTTTGCAGAGGAAAAACATTTATGATGAGAATTTGAATAGCAGTGCTCTATGTATATGCATGTTTAAATCGAGAGGATCTTTGGCTTGTTTAGATACACCGCGATATCATCATGGATTGACCTCCAGTGAAGCCTACAGGTACACATGTATGTACCTTTTGATGTGGCTGGACTACAGATCAAAATACACCATGGAATCCCAGACATGGCCCATTTAGTGTGGATAGAGTATTTACCATTGAATAATTAAAACTTAGTATTCACTATTCAACCCATCTGCAACTGTTGATGTGAGCATGTGAAGTATATACTTTTTCAAGAGACATTACGAGTCAAAGACAGGAGTGAACTATTAATTGTGTAGGGTGTTGGGGTTACTATGGCAACCAGCGGTAACCAGAAGATGCCTGTTCGTGACAACCTCAATGAAGCCATCTCTCATTTTCAACAACAGGTAAGGACCAGTATATACTTTCTTCTGGAAAGAAGAAGGAATATTTATTTCATCTTCCACAATTCACATGTGTAATTTGTCATCATTCAATAATTTTTTTGTAATGGTTAGGATAAATATAAAGTCAAAAGCAAAATAGACATACCCATGAAATATCTTGAACAAAATGTGTAAATCACTTGCAAATTATTTCATGTTATATTGGCCTAATATCGGGAATAATGTAGTTCTGATAATGTGAGGCAAAATACAATCAGATACTCAGTTGTCATTTTGCAGGAATATAATTTCTGATAATACATCTTTCTTTTTTTTCCCAGGATCTTTAGAACATTTGCATTTATTTATAATTGCACAACAAAATAAATAATTGCACAACAAAACGAAACGAAGAAACCTTTCCTAACAATGTGTTAAACATAAATTCTCATAAATTCTCGTAAATATGCATACATCGAGTAAAATTGTTTTGTCTTCTGAAATTATTAAGTAATATGTGACGAGCTAGAAGAAAATGTCAAAGATAAATGTTATTATTAATAGATACAATTTCAAATGTAGAAAATTTTAATTGATATGTATAAATTATCTTTCTTATTTTTTTTTTCACTACAAAGATTGGTGCTTATGACAAGGAACTATGGGAGGAACATGTAGAACAAAAGGAATCACAGGTAAGAAAACTGAGTCAGATGTTACTCTGTCCATCAACTGCTGAGCCATTGATTTGTGCAGTAAATACTTTGCTCTTGAAGTTGTCATCTTTAATCAGATTGTTGTTACAAAAAATCCTTTCTAATACATCTACCGTATTTATGCATTCCAAAGTCAAGATGCGATTGTATTGTTGGAGTTACTGGAGAGCAGAGTTATTTGGAGTACAGTATAAATCATGAGAATTTCTGATGAAGCCGTGAATTGTTCTCTCATATTATATTATAATATAATGTTTATTGCTTTAGTAAAGCATTCTTACTTGGATGAGTGAGGAAGTAGGTTTGTTTTTAACATATCGAAACTGAAACCATCTTCTAAATGAGTTTCATGCATTTAGGTTTTTCAGACTTTTTTACAGAACATTTTATTTGAATACTCCACAGGTATTGTGTCAGAATAATTGAGCTGTACTGTATGATTTGTGTCCATACATGCATTTCTTATGCTTGAATAGTACAATGCATTGTGCTTGGAAACTGAGATGCTGTTTGACTTCATAACGATAAGCAGCACTTAACCTGTACCAAAAGCATTGAGACATCACATTGAACTTTATAATCACAATTTCTTCCTCATTTTCTAGGGTCTTGGAGTGGATACCAGTGGTGCCCAGCTGAAGACTGGTAGAGTCAAAACAGAGTTGATTGATGTTGATTTAGTGAGAGGTAATTATTCATCTATCCCATAGGTAAACATGTACATGTACATGTACATGATCATGATGAATATGAAGATAATTAGCTACTGTAAGATGGTCTCACATAGACTAGATGATCAATTAAATCATGAAAATAATTAGAATTATCCAACTCACACTCTCCATCATCATTCTAGACAGTCACTCTTAGTAGATGACAGAGAGAGTTATCTTTTTTTTTCTGTACAGGTAAACAAACTATTGCTGTTATAATAATATGGTATGTCTTCAGTATCCATACTGTTCTCCCTGAGGGCCCTGCAGTCATATCATTACCTCGGCTAAAGTTCTCTGGCATATATTACAGCTCTATATGATTGGTTTCATTTTCTCACTAGGTTCAACATTTACCAAAGCCAAACCAGATCATGCCTGGCTCGCCACAACATGGAAGGGCCTCCTGCGAGTGTTCTTCTTTCCTTTCTATTTCACATGGTAAGATTGGCCGTAGCATTTTTAGTGGTGGGGAATTTCTTTGTATTAGATCGAACAGGGACATATTATTTCTTCATTCATCCTTTTCTTTCTTCTTTTCTTCATTCTATTTTTTATTTCCTCTGTCTTACCTGTACATCCATTTGATTCATTTTCTACTTTTGTATTGGGTATTTAATATTTAATATCAAGTAAAAATATACATGTGTTTCTTGTGTAAATATCAAAGTCCAATAGTATTTATTTACCAGTAACCCTAAACGTGCCACAAGGGCACATTTTGTTTAAGAATTTGAATACTATACAATGCCGTTTCATTTTAGAATGTCTAGATTTAAGTCTTGAAATAGAAATTGTATATGTATTTTGAAGCTTACCCATAAAGAATTAAACAATTTCTACTCTATTTAACAATGACAGAAAGCATTAAGCTAATGCAAATGACTGATTAAAAATAATGTACCCGGTATGCTATCTTTTGTAAACCTGGGGGCACAGAATGAAACATCAAGCTAGTATACATGTACATTCAAACCTGTCTAATAAGCCACCCAAGAGAAACAGAAAAAATGGCTACTGTACCTTTCTAGACAGGTTTTAAAACGCATATTTCTACAAGGAGACAAAATACATGGTCACTATAGACAGGTGGTCTTTATACATAGGTAGCCACTAAGACAAGTTTGACTGTGTTTTCCTTGTTACCAACACTTGCCTGGGGCTCTATTATGTAAAAGATAAAGGCTATTGAAGTCTTGGAGTTGCAGGTTGGTTTTGGGTTAAATTCAGGGGTAGAGATCTGGGGTATAAAGTTTACGTTCCATGCTTCAAGTTACTTGTTGGAATTAAGTGATAGTCAGAAATAGACATCAGAGAAATTGTCAAGGGAGCATGTGTTTATATACAACCATGTCGGTGTTCAAATGGTCCTTAAAAGTATACATGCATATTGTATGAATTTTCATGTAATAAAAAAAAAGGAAAAAAAGAATTTGCTACCACCTCTAGTGTGAATCTTAAATTCATATATTACCGCAAAAATTTAGCAAAAATAAATAAATAATGTACTTTCATTGTTTATGATGTGCCTCTTTATTTCACAGGTGGAGGCAACAGCTATCAGCAAGCACATTTTATTCAACACTATTCCTCTACTTTCTACAACTTGTGTGTGTAGCAATTTTCTATGTTTTTCAACCAAGCACGGAGCACCAGGTAAGAACTCATCCAGTTTATCATTTGATTTGTACTTACATGTACCTTTATTGTTTGACCAACCCTGTTAACATGTACAGGTTGTGCGTTTCTCCAGACGTAATTAATACAATTATGGGACCGTTTTAATTTCATATTTCCATATGTGATGATCAGAACGTCAATCAGCTCACAGTCATTTTCAGACCTACATGGAATTCTTAATCTACAATAGATCGTAGGATATGTGTGAACAGGATTTAAATACTGAGATACCCCAAGAAATAGGATTTAGTATCAGTTGAAAGTGATAGGGAGGGAACTGCATGGTTATAGTGTGTTGCAGATCCTAGGATATGAATTAAGCTTTTACTCAATATCATGCATTTGATAAGTTTGTGTGATTTTTGTTGCAAATTGTATCATTATATATATATAACAGTCCTTGTATGATTTCTTACTGTTTTGCAGGCAATCTATGCGTTTGAAATCATTGGTCCCATCCTATTGATGCTGGTGCTGGGTACCACATATACTCAGGTTGTCTCTACAAATGCCAAGACGAAGTCTTTGTTGAGAAGGTCATCTAGAAGAAAGTAAGTAATGCATATATGTTTATGTGCTAAAAATAAAACCATTATTTTCTGTAGTGTTGCAGAATTATCAGTAAGGAAGAAAAATAATTCTAGTCATTTTTGGAACGACAGGATAAGAAAACATGAAAAATGCAGAAGTTACAAAATTATAATTTTCCTTGCTGAATTTAAAAGGTTTATTTGTACAATTTCAAATTAAGATTTGTGCACAATTCAACTGACTTTTTTCTTTTTTAAAATTCTTTAAAGAGATATCAGTCCTTTATTTTATTTTGTGATTTTAAGATATTGTACAATTTCTGAAAAAAGTGGGAAATATTGTATAGAGACTCTTAAAAACAAAATTGAAGTACTGATGTCCCCCATATTTCCTTTTCTCGATCTAAAAGCTTGCATCGATCACACAGTTCACACGCAAAGGGTAGCAGCAGTAAAACAGCAATCAACCGAACATCACCCAAAAAGACGAGGGAGAGTCGTGACAGAGCAAAGGCTACTTCACCCAAACGAAAAGCAACACTGAAAAAGGAACGTGGGTCCAAAAACAATAGTTCTTCTCCCAACTCAGACAGTGCAGAAAGCCCCACCGCAAATGGCACATCCAATGTCGTTGAAAAGGTGAACCTGTTGAGCGGTGTGGTTCTACAGAATGAGGAAAACACAGAGAAGGAAGATAAGGATGGACATACTGAGTATGTACCATTGGAGGACGGGGAGGAGATATCTGGATGTGCTGATGAGGATTTCACTCTTCTCAACACCCCTGTGGGTGAAATGGAGGTGGCCGGAGATCTGGTGTGTGTGGAGGGCCTGACCAGTGAATCTGGGGGATCCCCTACCTCCATGTTGGATAGAGAACTGGAGAGTATCATCAAGGCATCACACAGGTAGATAGTCTTTGAGTCGTGCTGAACCCTTTAGTCCTGTTTCTACACTATGGGTGTAATGGAGTAGAATACACAAAGAATGATGCATAAATCACACCTACATTAAAAGGCTATGGAATGTATTACCTATCCCTGGATAGTGCTGTTGAAGTAATTAGATGATTGGATAGAGCCAAACCCCTGTAGTACTGTACGTTGTAAATAAGAAAATGTATTCATGAGAGCTGTTTTTAACTTTGATATGGCCACTATAAATCTAAAGTTATAAAGATATAGGGGACAGCAAGTGCAAAGACAAGAGAATTGGACTGTTTTGTGAAGGTTTGTGAAGTATGTTTCAACATCCAAGTGTGTAAGTATAAAGTATCTCTATTTTTGAAGGGACAGTGAATGGTCTATTCCTTCACATTAACCATTCAGAATTGATCAATTAAGTAGTGAACACTGGTTGCTTAAAATTCCTCAATGGCTACATATATATCGATAAGATTTTAAAAAGTTGATTTTTTTTTAATCGATAGCATGCACTATGAACATGACTGACAAAGAAAGCGGACAAATATACAGTTCCTCAGATAGACAAAGGTACATCCCTTCACTGCTATTATGTAAAAAATATGTAGAACAGGTTTCACATGCATATTCACCTGTTCTACACATTTTTACATAATAGCAGTGAAGGGATGTTCCTTTGTCTACCTGGGGAACTGTATATTTTGTCCGCTTTCTTTGTCTGTCGTGTTCATAGTGATGGCCCTTGAAATGGTCTTTTATGTAAGGAATGCCATGCTTTCAAAGAGTCAGTTTATCTTATCATCAAAGCAAATACAAATTTCAGTTTACATGTTTGGATATCTCCTTTTCTCAGACAAAATCACACTACAGAAGCATACAGCAGGAGGCGGCAGAAAGAATCCCTCTCTCCCAAAAGCCTGGCACAGAAGCCTAGCAATGGTCCCTTGAACAAGACTCCCAGATCATGTCTCTCATCCAGAGATCTCAGAGAATCCAGAAAGAATAGATTGACAAGAGTGTCAATACTTGGTGAGTGATGATTATATGAAATACATGTACAGTAGGACAAAAGGAATAAGTAACTGTGTCGGAAGGATCGAAGGAGGGTAAATTTGTAGCCTCATTCTTTAAAGGTAAAGACCAGTTTGGGAAATGCCCCCCCCCCNGACAGTGAATGGTCTATTCCTTCACATTAACCATTCAGAATTGATCAATTAAGTAGTGAACACTGGTTGCTTAAAATTCCTCAATGGCTACATATATATCGATAAGATTTTAAAAAGTTGATTTTTTTTTAATCGATAGCATGCACTATGAACATGACTGACAAAGAAAGCGGACAAATATACAGTTCCTCAGATAGACAAAGGTACATCCCTTCACTGCTATTATGTAAAAAATATGTAGAACAGGTTTCACATGCATATTCACCTGTTCTACACATTTTTACATAATAGCAGTGAAGGGATGTTCCTTTGTCTACCTGGGGAACTGTATATTTTGTCCGCTTTCTTTGTCTGTCGTGTTCATAGTGATGGCCCTTGAAATGGTCTTTTATGTAAGGAATGCCATGCTTTCAAAGAGTCAGTTTATCTTATCATCAAAGCAAATACAAATTTCAGTTTACATGTTTGGATATCTCCTTTTCTCAGACAAAATCACACTACAGAAGCATACAGCAGGAGGCGGCAGAAAGAATCCCTCTCTCCCAAAAGCCTGGCACAGAAGCCTAGCAATGGTCCCTTGAACAAGACTCCCAGATCATGTCTCTCATCCAGAGATCTCAGAGAATCCAGAAAGAATAGATTGACAAGAGTGTCAATACTTGGTGAGTGATGATTATATGAAATACATGTACAGTAGGACAAAAGGAATAAGTAACTGTGTCGGAAGGATCGAAGGAGGGTAAATTTGTAGCCTCATTCTTTAAAGGTAAAGACCAGTTTGGGAAATGCCCCCCCCCCTTCCCCTCAAAAAAAATGAAATGGAAGCTCTTATTACCAATCATGTGAAAGAATATGTTTTGACTAATCTGTGATGATACAAATTTTGCCTGGAGACCACCTACTAATTGATGTATTAGGTAAATTATCATATCTATCTGGCCTGGATAGATATTGCATAGTCCCATATACATCTTTCTGTGTACAGTGCTAGTAACTTTACCAAGACTGGGCCAAATTTCTTATCATTTTGATGATTCCAGAACCTTGCAGTACACACCAATACTTACATGCTAGATGATCAACCTTTTCTGATCGATTCCACAACGTTTCTTTCACAATGCTTGCATGTCAAGAACGGGTCTATACCTTAAACACTAATATTAACATAGTAATATATATACCAACTCATTATGTACAACTTATGACTTTATGGTAAGATGTTTATCTCTATTTCCAATCTTTACATGGAAATAGGTTAAACAAAAATATTTTAAAAATACTAATTACATTATCATAAAAAATGCTCTCTTTAATGACACTGAAAGAAGCCCACATTCTAAATGAAGATGATCTTAAGGGAGATAAATGATCTGTATCTTTGTATCATATACAGCAACATTACAAATAAACATATGATATTCAATCTAAAGGAATATAATGATACTATCACACATCCACTAACATGAACCAAAAGTTATAATACAAAGAAACCTTTATATAAAAGCCACTTAAGAGAGAGAATGAGACAAAAGGGGTCTTTACCATCTTTATATGTAGGTGATCTTTGTTTATATGTACTTCTGAGATGTGTTTTGATGTAAATCACTACTTGAGGGAAGCAATGTCTTTTTAGACAGTTTGGTCACCAAAGCATGTTGGTTCAATGGGGATTGTCCATAAGTGATTTGATGATTTTTTTTCTCACCAGGCAGAGCGAGAAGGGATTGCTTTTCCTCTTTTCATTTCCCGGATCAGTTTTGTTGACCGGATGATTTGTATTGCGTTGTTGGTCCGACATTGCATGCATGACTGTACATTGTGTAAAGTGGATGAATTCAAACTTGTTTTTATTCAGAAAATGCTAGAAAGTTTTCACCAGTTGAAGAGGAGAGTCCACAGGAGATCCTGCAGCACATGTCAGACAGCGAGGGGACACGTTCAGACAGCACCCCACCCAGCCTGACCCTGGAACAGGGCACCCTACCCTACCCCAAGGGGAGGACTGCTTCTAGGAAGGGTCGAAGGTCAAGGGTGAAAAAGCTGGATGGGTCACAGGATTCAGAAGGGGATACCTCACCAGATATAAGGGGGGAAAGTGAGGTAAGAAGGAGAGGAATTTCATGTGTGTCCCAGGAGATGCAGGAGATCTTGCTACATTTTGATAGCTTTTTGTGTGAAGTTCAGTAGTGATTAGGAGTTTGGTAATTCCAGAGCACCAAATACCACATCATTTGCAGCTTGCATTCATTGAAGATATCCAAGTTATTAATGTTGACATACATTATGATGTTGGTCATCTCATTATATGGATATCAACAATCTTCACAAAGTTGTTGACTTGACTCACCTTGCAAAGATTTGACTAGGAATACAAAACTAAGACATTGCATGATTTTACACGATATAACCAGATGACCTAAAGCACTTTATATATCATCATCTTGCATCATTTGGAAACCTCAAAGCTCAACTTGTAAAACATAAAGTCAGGTGCATGATGCACAATTTTATCTTTAATATCAATTGATACCTTTTCCCCATAGCAATACTTTCAACCGATATCCAGACCACTTGACTCTGACCTAGATGAAGCCAGCTGGGAGGAGACTGGAGCAGATGGCTCCAGCTTCAGCAGAGACTCTGCGAACTCCTCTGATACCGGCTCCTCCACCTCGGAAGAAGGAGACGAGGAGGAGGAGGCGAGGGAGCAGGAGTGGGATGGAAGGGGGGCAGGAGCAGCACTTCACTTTGAGGATCCCTTTAAGCTGATACACAGTGCGGTCAGCTCCAGTAGTATATCTAGCAGCGGAATCAAAAAGGGTAAGGAGCAGTGCTTGTATATCCATGCCCTTCATGATGGATGTTAGATGGTTTTACACCCATGCATTAACTTTACCTCCTTGCATAATGATAAGTGCCGAAGAAAGGTCTTGACAATAGACCGTCAATGGCATTATAAGTTTTCCTCTAAACTCTTTCCTGAAAAATTTCCTAAATAAAATATTTTCTTTGGAAGTTTCATTGAAACCCTTTTTGTGCATGAGAAAATGAATGCAGAAGTCTATCCCTAATAAATCATATTAAAAGGGGTGACTTTGGGGAGAGGAGTCTAAGTTATTACATTGCTAAGTTTTCTATTTTCTGGAGAAACATGACATCATGTATCATTTATTTATTGGGTCAAACCTTCTCTACAAATTAAAAAAAATCTCTGTAAGTTAACTGCTCTGACAGTACAATTCTTTTCAGGTCATAACATGAATCTAAATCACCAATTCTGTGATATTTTCTCTCTCTGCAGTTCGTGTGCGTATCTTTGAAGACAACGTGTGTAAGAAGACAGACATGACTGTTCTTCAGATCAGTTGTGCAATCAATACCAAGGTTCATTCCATACAGGCCAGCACTGACTACATCAAGCTGGGCTTCTTGTGTTCTTTCATTCTTGCCATTATACCATTCATGTACAGGTAAGTAAATACAACTTTTTTTTTGGGGGGGGGGGGAGGGGGTTAGCTACAGGAATCTACGGGAAGATGCTCTCACACTTCAGTTCCCTTACACTTGCAAGGATTACTTTACCTACTCCACTGTGAGTACGAATCAATTTCATTGACTTCAAAGAGTTTCAGGTTTGTGATAAATGCTGTAACAACATGAGGGTGGGTGACATTACTCATTCAGGCAACTCAAGACAATGGTTATATAGTGGCGTAGTACATATTTCTACCTGCTCATATATACATGCAGACGAATGAAATACATGTATATTATGGGTCAATTTCACAATATTTAAATGACATAAAAGCACTTCTCCACAAAAATAGGAAATAAGTGATCCATAACAGATTGTATGTTCATAGATGATAGCTCCCATGTTTTAGTTTAGATTATAATTTTATAAAGTAACAAAATGGCCTGTTGAATTGATGCAATAAATAGTTATTTTTATTTACACCATCTATAACTTCATCCCTTTTTTTCTAGGATTCACATAACCCACCACCAAGGGGACAGTCAGGTTACATGGTTCTCCCCTCAGCTTCCAATGATGGCCCTAGATACACTATCCCACATGCACTGGGCTTCTATCACTGTCATGGTATTCACATCGTTTGAGAGGTTCTACCTGAGCTCACTCCTCTTCTTCCTCCTCACCGTAGCGGAAAGAACGTATAAGCAGGTAACGTCAGAGATTTCTTCATAATGATTGAGGTTAAAGTTTGGCCAAACCTCTTGCACTACCATGTACATGTACCACCTCTGTAGTATGGTTACCTCTCCAGAACTGTGCCTTCAAGTGAAGATATGTTGTAGAATCTGTAATCAAACGCATTCGAAGGTGATTAGAAATGCACATTATAATTATGGAAGATTGCTGTTATCCTTACGACCTTTGGTGGCAGGTTCATTTAAATGAAATTTGAAAGTGTACATTTCTGTAATAAAATAAACGTATTAAGTGTCTAGGTCAGGCATCCATTGAGAAGCCAAATGTTCAATGCTACTGACACAAAGAACCCTGCATGTTAAAGACCCTTGAATACAGAGCAGATTTGTGTTTTCAATGTCTGTTTACAGTGTCATTTGATGTTGAGACATCTCTAAATTCTGTGTGATTATGATTAAAGTAGTGCAGTAGTTCCAGTTGAATCATCATATACATCATTAAGGTACCAGTAAGAATAGAGGGCCATTGTGGAATATATTTTTTGAAATGTCTATGGGGCTTGGGCAGCTAATCACCATCCTCAGCATGGCTTAAAATGTGCCTCCACGGTTCCATACGTTAAATATGTTTTTGTCTCTCCTCTTAGCGCTGTCTCTTTGCCAAGTATTTCTCGCACCTGACATCAGCTCGTAGATCAAGACAGTCATCCCTTCCTCACTTCAGACTAGACAGAGTTAGTAACATCAAGGCATGGCTCTCTCTCAGATCCTTTCTAAAGGTGAGTTAGTCTCTAGTTTAGGAATAAGAGGCCGTCTTCAATTGACATTATTTGTATTTATTCTCAGCCTACAACTCGAATGTCTGTATCAGGAGTCTAGCTTATGTATAGAATAAAAGGAAATCTTTAATCAGGTGGTAAATAGCTCATGTCCAGGATTTGTTATCGTGAATATTGAATAAATGTTGATTTATACTAGGATTGTGTTGACTTACAATACAAATCATTCTGATTGATTACCCTGATCATTGGATTTATCTTGAATTTTTTTAATGGAATTATGAAGATTTTTGTTCTTCAAATTATGAACAGAAGAGATAGTTGTGCCAAGAGACACTGCTTAACGTATATTTCATATATTTTTATCTCTCTCTCTCTGTAATAGAAACGAGGTCCTCAGCGATCAGTGAATGTCATAGTATCATCAGCTTGTCTCCTCACCCTCATGTTGGTCTCTATTCTGTGTACAGAGGTAAGCATTCACTCCCACAAAGTTGACTAATTTTATCTGTTAATTTCATCGGTGTAGATGCATAGTAGTGGGTATTCATTTGGAATTCCACACCATTTGCATGTTGACCTAATAACAGATATTTTCAATTACCAGGATTAACCTTCATTTTTATGACAAACAGGGATTATGTAATGCTCTGCATTTTCTGCCCATCCCCCATATTGGAAAGCCATTATCTTATTTCCCTCACAGAAGACTCTCTGAGAGACTAGGGGGGATTACTTGATAGGATTACGGGCTTGCTGTGTGTAGACTTGTACTCCCATTAATTTTTTTTTAACCAAGCCTGGTGTCAGTGACTTAATAACTTCTGCATGTGGAAAATTATGACTATCTCCCTTTAAATGATGCAAGTTTTCTCCTGTCTTGTCTCTGATCAAGTATGAATTAACAATGATTTCTCTCTCACTCTCCCTCCCCCTCTCTGTCTCTCTGTGTATGTCTGTCTCTCTTCTGTCCATTCCCCTTTCCCTCTCACTCCCTCTCCTTCCCTGTACCTCTCTCTCTCTCTCTCTCTCTCTCTCTCTCTCTCTCCCCCTCTATGTCTCTCTCTCTCTCTCTACAGCTCCTTCAACGGAGTATGAGTTTCTTGGGTGAGCTGTATAACTGGGAGGTGGTAGCTTGGACGTTCTGTCTCAGTCCATTCCTCCTGCGTTTCATCACACTGGGCTCAGAAATCAACAAGAAATTCAGGAACACCTCGGTCCTTCTAACAGAGCAGGTGAAATGCATTGATGTTTATATTTCAAAACATGAACGAATCTCCTCATTCCCATAAGCTGTAGGTTGTGAGAATCTTCTTAACAAGCATACTTGTTTTCTGACAAGTATACTGGCTGAAATAATTATCAATTACTAGGTGTTTGGGATTTGGAATCAGTATTGCTCATTAACCCCACCATGGGTTGCTAACCGTGTCTTTTGAGTGCACTGCTCCTTCACAGTGTATTTAAATATGGAAACCTATCAGACACCTATGATATTGTTTTTTCAAATCAGTAATGTTTCATGAGTTCAATGTGGGATACTATTTTATTCCATTTGATTTAAATGTCCTTGTCTTGTTTTTGTACATGGAAAACATTCACTCACACAGATTTTAATGTAAATTCAACGACAGTCATTCAGTCAAAATGGATTTGTTTTCTCCCCTGTGATATTCAACATGTAGATCAACCTGTACTTAAATATGGAGAGGAAACCTCAGAAGAAAGATAACCTCTTGCTTGCCAACAATGTACTTAATCTTGCATCGAAGCTGCTCAAGGTATGCAACTTGACTTTCATATTTTAAGACCGTATATCATCTTCTGAGAGCTAGCATTACTGTATGAGCAGTTGCCTCCGCTACAAAGTAGCCGCAAGCATTTGGCCCAAATTCACAAAGGAGGTTTACATTTAACCCCTGGTTTAAACATTCATTTACATAACCCATGATTTAAAAATTAGCGCAAAATAAGCGTACCTTGCCTTGTGCGCGTCAAATATTGGACCTCTGGTTTGTGTCGCGCTTATTTTAAAGGCCCACTGCACTACTTGTAGCTACTTGCGCCCTCTCTTTATTAAACAATGCCTAATCGGTGACCATTGGTCCCCCATGATCCTCTTTTTCTTACGTTTACTGAGAGCTGAGTTGATGAGATAACAACATGTCCAGTGACCTTGAAGGGCGGTCTAATCCCTCCTGTGAACTAGTACTGATAAACCATGGGTTATGTAAATGAGGGTTTAAATCTAAACCTCCTTTGTGAATTAGGGCCATTTATGTTTTTGGGTTGTCCGTCTGTATGTTCCGTTCTAGTGATCGCGTTAGCTCAAGAACAAGTTGATGGATACCCGCAAAACTTAATTCATGAATGTATCTTGCAGAGCAGATGAAATGCTTATATTTTAGGGTCAAGAGGTTCAAGGTCAAAGGTCACATGGCTCATTATGTATGTGAAAATAGCTTGTGATCGCTTTATCTCAAGAACCTATTGATCGATTCCAGCCAAACTTGGGTCATGTATGTATCTTGTAGAGCCAATGAACTTAATAAATTTGGGGGTCATGAGGTCCAGGGTCAAAGGTCACAGGGCTCATTATGTATGCAAAAACAGCTAGTGATAGCATTATCAATAGAACAGATGGACGGATTACCATCAAACTCAAAACATGTACATTGTATGTATCTTGCAGAGCTAATGAACTGAGTAGATTTGGGGGCCATGAGGTCAAAGGTCATAGGTCATGGGGCTATTTATGTATGCAAAAATATCTTGTACAGTAGGCTTGCGGGTGCACCATGTAAGAGAGAGAGAGAGGGAGGATTGAGGGGTCCTGAAGAGGACTCTCAGTAATCTTTCTTGAGGGTGTGTAGTCCTGAAAGGGACAGTTGGTATATGGCGAAGGCATCATTTTGCAGTCGAAATTCCATCCAGTTTTGTGGGGGTTTTGTTTTTGCAAATCACTGAGCAATTTACCATCATGCAAAACTATTTTTAGCATATTAAATGCGCTCTGTTGCATGTGGCACACATTGTCTTCACATTACCAGCTGTGAGTCTCAAATTTAAGAACTTGCCAATTGAACCTTTGAACTGCAAAAATATTGGTTGTTACAGTATTTCATGTAGACCTGTGAATTTTAATCTGTTATATTCTTACCACCTGTAGTGAAGATATACTTCGCTCTGTGTATCCAGTTCTCTTTACAGTAGATCTAATCTATCTGACAAATATATGAAACTGAAAAATATGGTTCATTTCTAAAATCATAACAAAATAGATTGTTCTAGCTTTCCAACACAATCAGCATTTTTTTTTTGTAATCCAAGCGCAGTATAAATTAGAGGATTTATGAATAGTGATACTAAACCTGAAAAGAATGTCGTGTCCGAGGGCTTCAACTGCAGGAGCTTATCCTGAAAGTTTGATCTTATTACATTTCCAGGATTTGGATTCTGCAAAGGTATTCCCTGAAAGAAAAGACATCAAATTCATGATAGTTTGGTTATATATTTAGTATATTTTGGGTCATTGATGCACCACCACAAACATGCAATAGAGACATTCCACCACAGCAGATTAGTTTCATTAGCGCTCTATATTGTATGTTTAAGTCGACTAAATGGGTCTAGTGAATGTATAATTCTCACAGATACATTTTGACGTTGGACACTACATGTCATGTACACTTTCTATTTTAGCCATTTTAGCCACTATTATGAGACAAATTGTAAACAATTATGTTATATGGTGTTAATCATTGTTATCAGCTCATTAACCATAAAATGCTGCAATATTCATCATAAAAACAATTTTATCCACTGTTTTTTTAACTTCTGCTTGCTGGCATTAACATTAGTCTTTGAATTAGAAATATAAATCATTTTGCAATAAAATTCATCAATGTCTTCATCAAAACTACCACTGTTAACTGATACCGGTAGACGTATTGTTAGGGATATTATAATCTTCACCGCCACGCTTACTAATATTATCATTGATATTTCAAGTTTAAAGCACAACCACTATACAAATATATCTAGTGCTTTTAACATATCATCATTATCAATATCGTTATCAACACCTCCATGATAAGACTATCATGTAGTCATCAGTACTAATTGAGTATGTTGCATCAGGATCCTATCCCAGAAGAGTTGTGATTGATCATTTTGGTCAAAAATTGATCAAATTGATAGCAAAATTGAGCTGGATAGATTCAAATTAACTCTTTAATCAATAGCAATTCCTGACACTAGGAATTAGCAACTGCAAGATGATGGTTGATTGAAAGAATATGGATTGATTTTAGCTCAGTGTGTACTCTTACACTAGGCCCAGGAGAATATTAATTATTTAATGATTATCACTGTCATCATCATCATCACATCATCATCATCATCACATCATCATCGTCATCATCATCATCATCACATCATCATCTTCTTCATCATCATCATCACATCATCATCTTCATCATTATCATTATCACCATCATCATCATCATCATCATCATCATCATCATCATGAGCATCTCCCTGTTCACCATCATCATCATCATCATCTGCAATTCTGCATCATCGTCTGCATCGTTGTCGTCGCTGTCATCATCTGCGTCATTATCATCATCATCATCTGCATCATCATCATCATCATCATCATCATCATCACTATCATCATCACCATCATCACCATCATCACCATCATCACCATCATCATCATCATCATCATCATCATCATCATCATCATCTTTATTGTCTGCACCATCATTGTCATCATTATCATTACCACTATCCCCAACCTTATTAACATTGTAATATCTATCACAGTTGAGATCAACATCATCATCACCACCGTCAACACCACCACCACCACCACCATATTACGATCATTATCATCACTGTTGCTATGACCGTCATAGCCTCCAAAATCTCTAATTTTCACTATTATATCTTTATTGCCTTCATCAGCATTTGGCATTTACTCTTGTTTTGGGGTCAAAATGTGTTCAACTGCATTGTGTATTATTGCTACATGTACCATCAGTAAATATATGGGTTTATTTTTAACACAGATGTTCATGATAGTGCTTCATCATTGTCAAATGCAAAGTTTTCCACAACAGTTTATTCCATACCCAACCTTTCTTTGAGCTCACTTGTGTTCTTTCCATTGGACAGTCTCACATCAAACATCTTTAGTATCATGGCTCTTTCTGTTCTCCTCAAGATACCTTTTTCTACTGTCTTCACATTCCGAGCTTCAAATATAACCAAAAAAAGTAGGATTAGAGAAAGGGTTTGTTTAATCGTGAAGTGATACATGTGAAGGTAGATTTAGTGAGCCTTATATTAATGTTTATTTAATTTTTGTTAGCTGAGCTTCCAAAAAATATACTGAAGTAGCAATCAAATAACCAAGCCATATATCATAACTGCCAACTGTTCCGATTTAATCAGAATATTCACATTTTTAACAACAACAACAAAATTTGAAACTTTGTGTATTGCGTGCGTTGAATGGCTGCACGATAGAGCAGCAAATTTGCCAGTTACGCGTATTGCCAGTTACTCTGCCGCTGCATACATGTCCAGGAGAAGGCCATGTGATCGCCTGTTCAATACACACGTACATGTATGCCTGTACCCCCGCCAGGGCCCTGCTCCTTGAACCCGCTAGGGTTTGCGCCCCTCCCTAAGGGTACAGATTTCATATTTTCAATGTTGGCAGGTATGATATATGCATCATACGTAACTCATGAAAGCATTGGTATAGTGGTTTTCATCTCACAGCTGTTCATTTTCTGTTGTTTGATTCCATTCCATCCCACTACCGTGCCTCACCTGACCTGACCTGGCTTGCCTTGCCTGACCTGGCACCCACCCACCGACCATCAGGAGGTAGAGACACCCTTAAAGCTGTCTGGTCTATCCATGAACCCAGTCCTCTACAACATCACTCGGGTCCTGGTCCTGTCTGCATTCTCAGGAGTCCTTACAGAACTTTTGGGATTTAAATTGAAGGTAAGGTCAGAGTAAATCAAGTTACCTTTTTCTGATATTTTCTGTAAAGTGTCAGTCAATGCATTATGAATAGCTCATAGATCTTCTTGGCTTCAAAGGGAAATTGAATTGAATTGAATTGAATTGAATTGAAAATTAGCGTAAGTTAGTGTGATTATTTTTGCTGTGGTTAGATTATGGATAGCTTTTTCTTCTGTTTTATCCATGTGTATCAGTAATCTAACTGTAAATCATGTCAATTCACATGATGCTATGCAAGTAGCAAAAAAATTATCAGCTTTGTAGTTTAAAATAACCCATCTATTTGTGGGTGATTTTAAGCATGTATTTGATATTGATGATATTGTACGATTATTGATATTGTAAGATTATGAATTTTCAATTCTTTGAACAGAGTTACAGTGCATTGTTCTTCTCGTTGTGACACTTCCTAATTTTATCCCCAATTTTTCTTGTCGCTATAGTTATGGAAAATCAAGGCCTGATTTCAAGCGGATGGACTCTTTCACTGTAATCATGCAGTCTAGTAGAACGAGTGCTGTAAAGGAAAATGAGCATCCATCATCAATACTTCTACCAGGGATCTCCATGATGCTTGCCATGGCAAGGCCCCTCCCTATCAGCCAAAGAGAGATACTAGCTGTGCATCATGGTGAGAGGCCAGAATATTTGTGCTTGGGTACGGACATGCTTATATGTGTTGTCCTTTTGCTGATGCTCAAAAGGGAATTGAATATGCAGATGTAAATGAAAAACTGTAGACCTTCATCATGAAGTTCTAGTAGATTCTTGATGTGTAAGTAGCTTTTCTTTCTGAGCACTGCAAGCAAACCAACCCAGCATAGGTCTTGAACCAACAACACCCTAGAATAAGACCAGAGAAGAGGTCTTATTCAAAGCTATTTATTTAGAAGACCTGTGCTATAATCACTGAAATGTTATATCCCTCATAGTACTGCTAACTGTAATCTTTGTACAACACTAGACAATGGAAGTATTTATATTCCAACAGCCCACGATGTACCTTACAAGTAATTTCAAAGTATTTAAATCAATTACAAGACTGAAATCACCATTCCTGAATTTGTTGAATATAGTGATCAATTATCTGATGTTGAAAGGTTATATCATTATCGTTGGTAGACCAGAGAATGATTTTTTCCCCTTTACTTTTGCAATTGTGCATTTGTGATTTATGTACTTAATATTAGCTTTTCTCCATGAGCTAACCCCCCCCCCCCCCCCCC
>BEXV01000874.1:82315-93839 GCA_003118195.1 Hemicentrotus pulcherrimus
CAATACACACAAATTCTTATATGCTAGATTGCAACCTTTTCTGGTCGATTCCACACCGTTTCTTTCACAATGCAATCGCATGACCAGAACTCAACTTCATCTTTAAGCCAATGATTTTTTTGTATTTTTTTGTCAGCATTGAGGTGGTACTTGTTACTATATTGCTATGGTATTGTCTAAATGGAGTGCTGTTTATTTGTTTGTTTTTGCTTTGTTATCTTAAATGCTTTTGTCTCAAACTATAATTTGTGTATTCTTTCAAAAGGAATGAGAACATTATTTGAACAACGGTTTACTCTGAATTATGATGAGATTGGTGTGTATTATGTGCAAATCATGTTTTTATTATTGTAAATCAGACTGAATGTTTGCGAGTTACGTTTTAGTTCTTTGTTATCTATGCATTTTTATTCCATTAACATTAGGAATATGAAACTAATGTTAACTTTTCAAGCTCTGTTACTTTATGTAAAGTAGAGTTTACACATTTCCATAAATGATTAATTTATTTACTACACTAGAATTGGCTTCATTTTGGCTTAATTTGTATGAGGTTAACAGTTACCTTATGTTTTGTTTTCAGTTTCTTTTAATTTTGTGATGCGACTCTTAATATTTCTTGACATCCATGTTGTCAAATGTGCAGTATTATTCATAAAGTACTATGATTTGTTTTCAAAGGAGCAAAGTACCGGTAGATACTTTGACTGTCAAAAAATTGTTTTAACACTTAATTTATTTGTAGTCCAGTTACTGTTGTTTACATTGCATAATGTAGTACTATACTTTGAATGTCCATGTAGCACACTGAACCATTCAAATGTTTAGCAGCACTGTACTGCAAATTTGAACATTACCGAGAGAAAATTACTAAAAACGGAAATAAATTTGTGATTTGCACTATAGCGCTATTGTTAAAGTCATTTATGGATCATTTTCCCATTGAAACTTTAGAAAATGGGGAGAAAAATAATCATATCTTGTTTCTTTATTACATTTTACTGCTAAGATGTGTACATCTAATTTATTTTTAATTTCATTAACACTTTCAGGAATAAGGTTTTCTTGATGCATAGTGCAATTTAATTTTCCAAAATATTCCCATGCCTGACTTTGAGTTTATTGGGTAAGCTCAAAATGATGTACATCTTGCCATGGGCCCTACAGTTCAGATTAATATAACTTTATAATTGTGCTCAACTTACCCCAGAGTCACTATAGAAATCCATGTTTGTCAATGCCCATGTGGCATCAAAATCTCTTTATGATGATATGAAAGCTTTATTCAGTAGTTTAATTTGGAGATGTGAAGAAGCTTGTTCTTTGTTAACTTGTTATGAAGGTTTTTTTTTTTATTTCCTAGAACTCTCAGTAGTAACATTCCTGCTTTCAAGAGCAATTTCATTCCATGTTCATTTCTTTAAAAAATACACATGTATATACACATACTTAACTGTTAATATATGTATATAATGAATAGTAAATGGGTGCAATATTGTTCTCACTTTTCAGAATTCCTGATGTATGATGTTCTTTTGTTTGTACTGTTTTTTTATCACTCTGTAATATTGGGAAATGTGTGATTTGATGACTATGGATATGTAACATCTGTATTAATGAGTGTAACAACAAAACAGTGTCGAGAATTCACCAAAAAAAAATCAAAAATTCACGATTCATATATCCCTCCACATTGTCTTAACACAGTTGTTGTTTTGTTTTTGTTTTTTTTACTAAAACCAACATGGCTAAAAATATATTTCAAGTTGCAGAATTTATGTCAACTTATTTTTAAAAAGACAATGTCCTATGAAAACTGTTCTTTAGTGTTAAAAAAGAGAAGCCATCGTTATAAATTTATTTTAGATCTTGAGATAAATTCTACAAATTGCAGTTTTCTCACCACTATATCGGTTCTTATTTGCCCTTTTGATGGTACTAAGTGTTATCGATTTTGTATGATTTGTCATTCTATGCCACTATTATGCATTCACATTGTGTAAGAGATAAGACATCTGTATTATTATTATTATTTAATTGTCAAGTGATGTGAATGCCAAAGTGACAGCAGCTTATGAATAACATGTAATGATTGTAATGTTGTGAGCTGAGTATGATGAATAAACTTGCTTAACTGCACATGCACATACAAGAAAAATGTCTCAAAATACAATTATATTTTTTTGATAGTCTGTTTATTCTATTCAAATGCTCTTATTTTTTTCTTTAATGTTGTTCTACTTTACAATTCTCTTCTTTATTGCAGTACTTACAATTTTTTAGTACAGGGAAACAGGGTAAATATGAAAATTGAAATCGGAAGAATTTGAAAAGGAATCTTCACAAATCTGTCGTGGTTCCAAGAAGCATGCAGAAAGGAATCAAATTCAAAACCTTCTTTGTGACTGGACAAAAATTTGCATAAATTGATGCCCTTCAATCTTCCTGTTTTTTAGTATCTTACAACTATCTTAAATTCTTAACACATTCAGTTAGGTAGATATCATTTACTATTGAAATTGAACTGGGATTTCCTTTCATATACTCTTATATGACAAAAGGCTAACAATTTATTATGCTTATCATTGGTACAGATAATGTATTGACTCATTCTGCAGATTGGTTTATAAAGTTCTTTTCAAATCACTTTGTTCCAACATCTACAAATGTTGGAATGGAAATTCATGATTTCTTCTGGCAATCTACCACAAAAATTATAATCTTAAACAGGCTAACATCAATTTTTTTTGAAGGGGAGGAAGGGAGGGAAGAGAAAACCCATAATCCTGAATGAAGGAAAGCGTACGTTGCCTTGCATCTCCAGATGCAATGTTATCTATCGTCACCTCCTGCCTCGACCTCCTCTACCTCCACCTCTGCCACCACCCCTACCACCTCCACCTCCCCTACCACCACCACCACCATGCCCAAACCTGCCTCTACCACCACCGCCCCTACCACCACCCCTTCCACCTCCTCTACCACCACCTCTACCCCCACCTCGTCCCCCACCTCGTCCCCCTTCTCGCTGGGCCCTGGGTCTACTCTGCTCCCGTTTGCGCCCCTTGATCTTCCTGTCCTTCAGGATCTCCTCCTTTATCCGTAGTTCACCTCCATGCTGACCTTTTGACCCCTGACCTCTCTCTGAGCCAGAGTCTTCATGACGACCCCTTCTTTTGGTACCTGAGTGCTTGCCCCCTCGCCCGTTACCATAGCGAATTCTGTTTCCTGTGATGCTTCCTGTAGGAAAATTTTAGAAAATATTTTATGCATTAATCAATTAACAGAGAATTGATATTAATTCATACAAGTAAGTACAAATGCTTGGCTAAGGATAATTGTTTTGTCTCCCTATGTAAGTTAACTCTAAACATAAAGCTTAGGTTCTAGGTTTCATTCAATAAAAGTTATTTAATGGATTTTCTTTGTGGGACACATGGGAATATCAAACACGCTTTGAAAATACTTCATTCCTCGTGCCAACTAATCAGCTCATTTGATATACCTCTGTATCCTACTAAAGGGACCACATGCATAGAATTTGATTACATCCATAAACTGGTATCAGAGTGACAATTGTACAATCCCTCACCTTTGTTAAGACCTGACCTGTCACCATCTTCGTTATCACTGTCAGAGTGGTGGTGATCACGTGAATCTGCCTTGCTCTTGTTCAACCACTCCTTGTATCTGATGACATCACAATAGGGTCAAGGATCAGTAAAGACAGTTGTTTCAAACAGGAAATGACAATCAGGACATTGTATTAAAGCAGGGTACCTACCAAAAGATTGATTGGCCACGGTCCACATCTTGAAAGCTCACACTTTCACCAAGACCTCAACAAACATGACTTAATTGTTATTTTTCCTGGGGGGTGTTTCATAAAACTGTTCGTAAGTTACGCACGACTTTACGCACGACTGGAACATGTTCTTGGGTGCTAATCAGATTCTCAATCATTTACATGTAGCACAAGAACATATCACCAGTCGTGCGTAAAGTCGTGCGTAACTTACGAACAGCTTTATGAAACACCCCCCCCCCTGGACTGCTATAGTCACTTTAAAAGTAATAGGTTCTAATGAAGAAGGATTTTTCAATGATGTATAAAGATTTCCCATGGACTTATCTATTACCATGATATATGTTGTTAAAATGATTATTGAATAAAACTAATGAATGAATTTGAGGGAGGGTTGATTCAAGCTTTTTTTCACCATTAATTAACTTGTGTAATATTTCGATCTGGTCTGAGCATACATTGATATGTCGATACTACTGGGCCCCGTCTAATAAAGAGTTGATATCAATCGCAACTATGTACATAAGAGATAGCAAACATACCATTGATTGGAGGAATTACGATTGATCCAAATCAATCGTAACTGTTTATACTTATGAGCAATTTTTATCCTTTAAATATCATAAGACAATGCTAGATGTTGTCAAGGATACATGTTTTTCTTGTAGGATGCTGAGATGTACTTCCCACTCTCCGTCATAATCTTCTTCTGCTTGCCATCTTTCCCTCCGTCTCCTACAAACTTCTTCTTTTTCCTCTCCCTGATTATAGAAAAGGAGACAAGTATTTTAACAAAGGAAGAAGGGCATACAGAGATAGGGAAGGCAGGGTTCAAAGATAAAGAGGAAGATGGAGAGAGTTGAGAGAGAGAAGTAGAGAGTAACAGAATCAGGTTGGGAAAGATATGGATAACAACAACAAATAGATTCATGTAGATGCAAGAGCTAAAGTAAGGGCAATAATTCCATATGCACTAAACAAACATAGAATATACTGACAATGAGAGAGAGAGAGAGAGAGAGAAATATAAGAGACTATAATATTGAGATTACCAGTTGAACTATTAGTATCTAAATAACATTACAGAGCCTTATTGTGATCATTGTGTGTTCAGATGATTCCATAACTGAAATTCTCCTGCTCCATTTTTGCTGAGTCCCTCAGCTGCACAATCTATAAAGCAGGCCTTCTCAACTAGTTTATTAGAAGTGCCAAACAAAAGAATTTTTAGTTGAAGTGCCAACCTGTATGTTTGATTTTGCTGCGAGGGAGCATGTCGACCGAGCCAACAATGGACAGAGGGTGTATTTTAGGGCTTTCTAAAGGGCCAGATGTGGCATTTTAACACCTTTTTATTCCAAAATATATCAATCATAATTTCATACACTTCCTGGGTACATTCACACTAGAGGTAAATTTATATGTAGTTATTTTGGTGCAATAAACATGGGAATTTTCTAAATTAAGTGAAAATCAAACAAACAGAAACAAGATGTTTCCAGAGATTGGCAATGTTATAATTGGTAGCACATCTTAAGCTTATTGTCGTTTGGAGCTCAGGATAGTTTAAGAGTCGTATAGAATAGTACAAAAAGGTAAAATAACCCTTTTTTTTCCTGTTAAGCAGACATTTTGGGTTCAACTTCGACTGGGTCTTTTTGAGTTTTGAATTCTAATATACAATTTTTTGTTTGTTTCTTTTATTTTCCCTTTTTTTGTTGTTGCAACAGTCGCGAACCATTCCGACTGACCGCAAGCGCCACAAGTGGTGCACGCGACGGCAGTTGAGAAGTCCTGTTATAAAGAGTCATGCAATATCAACTACAATTATAGTGCTTTTCTCATATTTGATGATGCACATTCTAACACCCTCGATACCATCACATCTTTATCTACCATTTGCCTCCTTCAGTTGAACTAAACATAGAATCAAATTATTATTAATATTTATTCTGCACTTTCAAGAAATATAACAATGAAACAGAATAAACAAGGTGATTACAAGTTGATTAAAGAATGACAAAAATGATATAAATACACATTTTTGTGGCAATCTTGTGAGTGCAAAAGATGGTGACCAGGTAAGAAGAGAGCAAACTAAATCACTGTATTAAACCGTAAAAGTCCCTCCGCCAAACCAAAATAGACAAGAATAAAATCATCATCTTCCTCACCATTTGACTCTCTGCTGTTGTTTTCTCATCTCTCTAGACTCGTCTTGTGTAAAGTCCAGGACCGCTCCTGCTGCTTGCTTCTCAAAGTTATTCTCAATGCTCAACCTGTCTCATGTCATCACAAAGAGGCAAATAAGAGATGAACATTATATTGAAGGCATCGTTTAACAATGTTAAATCTGAGATGCATGGTCCTACAAGTTATCAGTATCTGTGATATGGTGTAATATTGAAGCCCTAGAAAATTGCACTTCAAAATGAACAAGAAGTGCCTCAAAAAAGTTAAAAATCTTTGAGTGACTGGTTTTACCATACTCATTTTCACCAGTAACCAACATTTTCATGTTTTGAAGATCTGTGGATATTTGGGGTCATTTGGGACATGTGCTAACCATGAACTGTTCTATTGGAGAAAGGGGATGAGATGAAGAAATTATAAGATGACTTTTATTGATATGAAAAAGGCTTTTGGTTTCTGCGACTTGCTTTCTGTATGGTTGAACACTTACTCTTGCTTCATCTATTTATCAAACATTATGTAAAAGGGTGTTTGTTTATGTAATTCAATGTCTGTTTGTTTGTTTGTTAATTTAAACACCTACCCTTGTTCTTGCTGTTTGTCTGGTGCTGTGTATGCAATAAACACATTCTCATCCCTGACAGCACTCTGAGTAAAGGGCAATGACCCCTGAGATGCACCACCGACATCCTTCCTCTTCTTACCAGTTGACCCAATCACAACAGAGAATGCATTCTGATGGAGATACATAGAAAAACAATGAAAGAAGCATGGTAATTGTACATCAGGGACCCGTTTCACAAAGCCCTATTCCAATGACAAAGGACAAAAATCAGTGACAAATCTGCTGATAACCAATCAGAAGCAAGGATTTCACTAGCTTATAACTGATGACAAGTTTTGAGAAATGGGGCCCTGTTCGTGTTTGGTCACAGAATGTGAGAAACAATCAGCAATCAGCAAAGTCAGATGTAGCAAGTTTTCTAAGATGATTACCATTATCCTTCTCATAAACCATCCATAATTTATCATTACTTCATAATCGCCTAAACTCAATGGAGGCATGAAATCAAAGCAATACATATCAATTTATTCATAGTAAGTCAGCAGTGAATATGCTGTTGTTGCTATGATAATTATATCAAATATTTTACTTCATATCATGTTGGTGAAACAACATTTCCACAGCAACATATACTCCAAGCTTTATATTGTCAAAAACATGGGTTTTCAGGTTAGGCTTATAATTGGATTGTAGGAAGGTGTAGAGTTACAATTAGGATTAGATACAGAGTTTGGTCAAGAGTTAAAGATAAGATTCTAGGAATGTGTTGGAAATCGACCGCTGAGCAGTTGCCGCCAAAGTACGCAGAGTATGGAACCATCCTGGTGATCATCACCACATGGGATGATTAAGAATTTCATATTAGATATTTCCAAAATATAAAGGAGAATGGTCCACTAGACATGAACAATATGAACGCATAATACAAATACATGAAACAAACCTCAGCATCTGCATCATCTTCAATTTCCATGGCAACCCTTATCATTGCTTGCTCCTCTTTCTTCTTCTCCTCTAGCCTATGTATGTTCCTGTTGATCACAGTATTGTGTAATCTCCTCTTGGATTGCATGATACCATGAGCACTGTTCTTGGAAGTGGAGTTGATCTCAAAAATTGTCTACAAATTTAAGATTAACGAGGGGATAATAACAATATCTAACAATCATAACTGAACAAAATCAATATCGTCAAATATGCTTTAGCAACTATCCGTATAGGAGGACCAAGATGTTGATCTCCCTTGAACAGTATTTGGTACGTACATGTATTTAAAGAAAAGAAAAAGATAATATATAAACACTACTTATACTTATACTCTTTTTTAAAAATCATACCTAAGAGAGAAATAGGGACCTGGTAAGATGATGAAACCCTTTGTCTTAGTGATTGCCATATGCCCTCACGAGGCTCACAGTGACAATATGGTAGGAATACTCCCAATGAGAGTCGAGAAGGTGCACATTGTGTATGAATTAATCCAATGACCGGGACATATTTCGTATTAAGCGGTATATAAATTCAGATTACTGATATTATCATTATTGTTTGGTTTTATCAACTCAAAGATATGTTTGTCAAGCATAGTTCTACAGTACTTACAGAGCGTGGTTTATAACCCTTGACTTCATCAACAAGCTGTACTCTAGTGCTCTCCAAATCACTGTCTTGTATTCCTGTTAAAAAGTAAAACATCTCTTTATCTTATTGATATTTTTCTAGCAAAATCAATGCAATAATTATTCATTTGAATCCATCCTTTTCTAGTGTGTTTTTTGTTTACACATCCAATAATGTATTTCCTCCCATTGAAATTGCTGATATTTCTCCTGTAACCAATTTTGGAAGAATGAACTGAAAACCTCTAATATTCAACATCCCTGCTACTGCTACTACTACTACTACTACTACTACTACTACTACTACTACTACTACTACTACTACTAATACCTTTACCTCACCTCTTAAAATGAAATTGCTACTCGTAAAATAGCTTGATCTAAAGCACTGAAAAATATGACAGATCTTATGACGATTACTACCTATCGTACTACTCCTTACCATACATGGGATGATAGGCGATGTCCATCGGGTCAATCTCTTTTGACCTCTTGACACTGGCTGGAGAGGGCAAAGGTCGTGACCTGAGGTAGTTCTTCATGGCATTGAAGGCAGGTCTCTTCAGACCTGTAAGATCTGAGCTCATCTTGTGTAAGTTCCTTAGAACACTCTCCTCATCATCGACCACAGACTGAGGAACCCGGCCAAGCTTACCCGAGACATCTGAAGAAGAAAAACACATTAAAAATTGCATTTATGAGATTAAAGTGGATCCAAAAAATAAAATCAAGCTATTGTCCCATGATGTGACCTAGAGAAAACCCATGCAATCAATCCTTGAGCCTCTAAACATGCATGTTTGGACCTAACTACAGAGCTTCAAGAATATCCTTTCTCTGAGGCAGGAAATTTCTCATTAAAAAAAAGATATACTTTTTAAGTATTTTAATGAAAGCAGCAAAAGAAAGTCAGACTAAACTAACAAGTAATAACAAAGACAGTGTTGATGAAATTGCTTTACTGAGGAAATAGAAACATACATTTCTGAAAGACAATAATTCAACAGAAAAAAAACGAAAATACTCATTCCATGGGGCATGAAACTAAATTACAGAGACTTGACAGTACCTTCTGCGTCAGCCTTGTCATCTTTCTTGAAGAAAGCAATATCCTTGCCCAGGAATAGATGAAGATCAATGAGGTATGAAAGCTCATCAGGTGCTACCATAGAGTATGCTGTACCGGTCCTTCCTGCTCTTGCAACACGACCTGTAGAGGAGAATGACGGGGACAGGTTTGGGAAAAGCTCAACAAGATAAATACACGGAGGGATGATAGCTTTTAAAAAAAAAGATGTTTTATTGCCCTTTGCAACCAACCCAAAAATCTTCTTCTTCTTTTACCGACTTTTTAGAAAGAAAATGTATTAAAGCATTCAAAACTGATAAATATTAGCCCAAAGAGGGAGCAAAAAACAAAAACACAAAAAATTCTGACCAACCGACCCATTTTAGGGGCCCCTAAAGTGCGATACAACATTTTTTTTTTGAAGGCCTAATAGGCAGATGGGAATCTGGTCAGTGTCTCGTAAAATAATTGTAAGTACTAGTAAAACGATACCCCACTGTAATGTTTGTTGATTTTAGGTCATGCATTTCAATGGGATGCTGGCAAACTTAGGATTTGGATGGTTTCACAACATGCTCTCCTGTGATGGACTGTGATAGGGATTAGCACAATACTTATCCACAAAAAAATTGTTACTTTATCACTATGTTTATTTAAGTGCAATGGTATGTCAGGCAAAAGTAATCAGAGTTTAACTGGTAGCTACCACAGCTTAAACTGGAGCATCAACTACAAGCCTACACAGTAAATGAAATCACAACCTCTGACCAAGGCCCACCTCACAGCTAACTTTACAGTCACTTTGACTAATGAGCTTGCCTTGGATTTTATTTCATACATATCTCTTGTACATATGCATATGTAAGTAAACTGCAAAGGGAAGGTCCACACACCAAGGTCACCTTGTTCATTTATTTTCAAGCTCTCTCTGTCCTGACCCTTTGTTCATATATATTATATCGAGGGTTCAGTGACATAAAGACGTAGCTCCATATTTTGCCAGGCTTTCCAGGAAACACAAAGACTTAACTCCACCCAAAACCCCATAGAAGTCAATAGCTAGTGAAACATAGACTTAACCCATTAAGGCCCAAATACTCAGTGACACAAAAACCACTTTTTCTCAAAATGGAGTTACGTCTTTGTGTCACTAACCCCTCGATATATTGATATGCATAAACACAAGTCTAATTCTAATCATAGTTTAAGTCTTTCTTAACCGTGTACAATACATAATATTTACACTGTATACTTACCAACTCTGTGTACAAAGAGCTTTGGTTTGCCAGGGAAGTGGAAATTGATGACAACATCAAGCATAGGGATGTCGATACCGCGGGCAGCAATGTCTGTGACAAGGAGAATGTGAGTCTTCTTATGGGTGAACTTGGCAACATTGATTTTCCTTGCAGCTTGGTCGAGGGCGCTGTAAATGTAGGTGTTGCTGATGCCTGCCTGTTCAAGCAACTGGAAGAGTGAAAAAAAGAGAGACAGATATATATACATAAAAGTGCGAGAATTCTCAACTCTGACATGACAACGGGTGTTCCAGAATATGTAGGCATGAAGAAAATGCTCGCAATAAACTTGTAAAGTACAGCTACGTCTCACGTTCCTAGACCATTTTCTTAAGTGGGAAGAAAGATAAAGACAAACACACCCACATAAGTCTGTTGATGCACATGGTAGTTTTCAGAGAAGTGTATCAATCAAGTATGATCGCTTATGTATGCTAACACCAAGGAGAAAAGGAGACCAATAAGTCATCATTATGTTTATCATACAGACTTCAATTTTTTTCATATCTCGGAAACAAATTTATATGGGTTTTGATGAGTACTTTCCTTTTCTTGACATGTGTAATATTATCTGAATGAATTCAAATCGAATCAAATCCTAAGGTTAAGATGTAAGAGTAGAGAGAGAGAACTAGATGGAACTTCAACTGCGCGCAGTCGAAATGATGCCTCCGGCATAGAGCAATTTTAAAAACCAAAACAGAAGAAATTTTTCAAATTTAAGTTCAATTGTAATCCATTCACAGGTTCTCAGAATATCGTGAATATAGCAATTTCTCATATACATAAATGACCCTTTGATCTTTGACCTCATGACCCTAACATCTACTCAGTTCATTGGCTCTGCAAGATGTCCCGAGTTAAATAGTAATCCATCTGTCAGTTCTAATGAGAATGCGTTCACAAGCTATTTTTGCATACATAATGAGCCCATGACCTTTGACCTCATGACCCAAGAATCTACTCAGTTCATTG
>BEXV01000874.1:129293-143554 GCA_003118195.1 Hemicentrotus pulcherrimus
ATCCTAGACAGATAAGTAAACCCAATGTCATCCCTGATAAATATAAGCTTGCTTTCATTTAAATTTTACTGCCTGTTTCTCTATCTGTTACATGTAAAAAAAAAACAACAATTTTTTTTCCCTGTTATTTGAAGACTTCGTAAGCAGCAGAGTACAGGACAGGCTGTTCCTGATTTGAGACGACGCAGAGTGTCTGATGGAAGGAGTCTAAGCGACTCGGGTCAAAGTTCATCCGATCAGACTGCACAGTTCATGCTGCCTCTCTTTCATATCCCATACACTTCAGGTAATTCATAGATGTCAGGTCTGTTTTGTTTTGTTTTTCTTTGTTTTTCTTTGTTTGTTTGGTTTTTTGTTTGTTTATTCAACTTCATGGAACAGGCAGGAATAAGTAAATGTAATTTTGAAAATAAAAGTTCTTACTTAATTTCCTTTGGACTGTAATCCAAGATCGACCCAATGGTCAGTGAAATAACTGAAAATTACTATGAAGTTCATCAATGGTATTTGAGTAGAGGTGTCGTGGTCGAGTGGATATGTCAGCGGACTGTAGATCACAAGGTCCGCGGTTTGAGTCCTGCCGTGGCACTAATGTCCTTTGACAAGACATTGATCTAAATTTGCCACACTTAACCCGTTGATGTCAATGGGTACCTGGCAGGAATAAATTCCTTGAAATTTAAAAGCACCGCAATGGCAGCCGTGCTAAAGCCAGGGTACTAATCAGGGAGCGCCAGGATTGTCAGATCTGACGGATATGAGCGCTATACAAGAACCCAATATTATCATTATCATTAGTAACATGCTGAATGACTTGATCTTATTTTCTTCTGGGGAGGCATTTTTTTTATAGAGTAACATTTTAGTGTTGAGCCTTAGATTGATAGTTACACAGTACTGCCTTGATTTATGTGAAAATTGTATCAAGGATTGATATAGAATTTGAATGAAAATGCTGATTGCTGTAGTTGTGCATGTGTATTATTGATATTTCCTTAACAGATAATGAAATGGGTGAAGGCATCAAAACAGTTGAGTTTCCGTCTGAAAAATCAGGTCTGTCATCCAAAGCTGGAGGAGTGGCTATTTCATTTCTCAAAATACTTGATGCTTCCTTTCTTGCATCATTACCAGCACTATATATTAATCATTTGATTGATTCTGTCTGAAGTTTATAGGTGTGAAAGTCTCTTCTTTTCTTGCTGACATTTACAATAGTAGAATAAGCACACTATCTTCAAGTATCACATGATATAGACATACATGCAGTCTCCATGGTAGCATAGACTTTTGCCGTGGTTGTAAACTTGCTCGTTTGGAAACATTGTATAATCCTTAATAGTACAGAGCTTCATTTCATTACCTTCAATTGCATTCCATATTTACACTGATTCATACTCGTCTTATACACATGTATATTATCAGTTTGTAGCCAATGGAGCGTAAGAGATTAAGACCCTTTTGGCTCCCCTAAATGATTGGCTGTTTATAGTCTTTTCCATGTCTATGTAGGAAAACATTAAAGTTAAAAAGCAGCAGCTTGTGGGGGACCTTTTAAAAAATATTACTGGTAGTTTGGCAATCAGAAATCTTTGTGTTACCCAGGGGCAGGGGAGAGGGGCGTGAGAAATAGATGAGAAAGAGAAAGAGAGAGCTAGAGAAAGAGAGAGAGAAATTTCAGGAAAATCGTACTTTTGAATAAAATGAAACAAGTATGACCTTGCTTATTTCAAAATATACTTTTCATATGCCTTCAAATTCTTCTGCCTTTCTAAACTATATTTATCTGACAAAGCAATAGAAATTGTATTTTAGTAACATTTTTCTGAGCCCTCTTCTGCATTTTCTCCTATTCTTATATACCTTAGTTACAGAGACACCATTTGTCAAACCAATATTATAGCAGTAAAGCGTATAATAACACCATGCCGTTGGGCTTTGAAAAGGGTCTGTTTGCTATCCATAGGAGTATGTTCAGTTCAAGTCATGAATAGAACTAGGTGAGATAAACACACTCAATGATTTGGACAGCTGAGCTGTTTGTAGTATAGATGAAGGGATTGCAGTGTAGCAGGGTGGTTAAGGTAGAGAATGTTATTAGTCAAGAAGCTGTTGGGAGCTCGATGGAAGCAGGGGCATAGCTGCTGGATGGGTGCTGCTGGTTTTACAAAATTGGCGATGGTAATAAGGGCTTGGTGTGGTAGAGCTGGAAGAAAAATATCAGTCAGAAATATTGATGTACATATTATATCTGTTTCTTCTTCTCTCTAAAAAGACATTTCAATTAATTGTTTTTTTCACTTTACAGAAGTTCTTTGATTTTTTAAATCATGTATTTATTAATCCATTGCAAAGTGACAAGATCATATAATCTAATTACACATACAACAAACAAACAAAAGTATTGATATTTGGGAACCAAAGCTGTCATCAAGTAATTCAGTAAACAAACATTAGAAATTGTGTCCAGGTTTGCTTTCATGAAAACTCGCCAATGTACATGTATTTTCTGAGATAACAGATTTTTTAGATTTAAATCGTTCTCTGTTGTAAGTTTAGATAATGTTCAGAAACTACATGCAGTTTTCACTCACATAAACTGTGTACAGTCATATGCCTTTCTACTTTCAATGTCTTAGCTATCACTACATGTATTTTGGATTACTATATATTTAGATTGTAATAAACTTTATGCATATTTTGTTCTGAAATCTTTATGCAGCCCAACATTTCTTCACCAAATGTATTGAGCAGCTGGATCATTCCATTGAGGTAAGGAACAGTCCTGAATACTTTATACCTCTCACAAATCTTAGTGACCTAAGAAAGCCCTTGACACATGTTATGCTTTATACTTTTACCAAGAGCTATTAGTAGTGTAATGTTTTTAATGTATGTAACAGAGAAGTCAAGAAACCCCATGTGTCTATGATAATGAACATTTTGTTGAATTTATTGCATACAGATACTCATTGCAAGCAAATTTGTATAAAGTTTTGGCACCATTTGTTTTGTCCACATTAAAACATCAAGCAGCATACTGCATTTTATAACTTGTTACATGCTGACCAGTACCTTTAAGTGTCCTCCCATGAGCGATCGCAGACTAAGCTTAGCATGTACAGAATTCTGGTATTCAAACTCATTTGAAATTCCTCTTTAAATTTGAGAAGTATTTCAAGTTATAAAGCTCATTTCACTCATCAGTAATTGTAAACTCATCAAAACAATTCTCATGTTCGCAAAGTACACTATAGAGTATTTATGATTATGCTACTCTTAACATGAAATCTGTTATTTTCCGAGATAATTTTTAATTACAGTCAATACCTTCAAACAGTTAAAGAGAGGATTGTAAAGAGTTTTAAAATCCAATCTTTTTTCTTCTTATGTATTGTTCCACAGAGTTGTAGACAGCCAGCTCTCAAGGCTTCCTACCTGTATCTAAGAGGGATGTTCCATGTAGCATGTAACTGCCCTCTCGATGCACTAGATGACTTCCATAATCTACACAAAGCAGACCTGTCTATCCTCCCTACTAAGTGAGTTTATTGCAGATTAATAACGTTTTGTTCTTATGGGCTATTGGTAAATTTGCTTATAAATTTCATAGATATAAATTGTAGAAAGATAAGTTCTTGGTACGAGATTGATGTAAAGTTTTCTACCACTGTTTGAGTTCTTAGTCTGCATTGAAAACTTTTCTGTTTCTACAGTTCACTTGATGGTAGGATTCTTAGTTAATCGTATCGGTGCTTTAAATTATTTTAATTCTCTTCAATTGTCTTGCGCTGTGCACATTTCTGGAGAGATTATTGTCCTGCCAAGCTCAGATTTAAATTTCGCATTGATTAAACTAGAATCTATTACACTAACTGATTTAAAGTGTTGACATGTGAGCACTTCTTGAAAATTATAATGCATATTGTTTAATAATATTCTCAATGGACTAATGCCTCTTCTAACTCAAGTCCATATAGGGCAATTTGAATGTGATTATAAGTGTATTACCTATCCAACCATTGTGGAATATCTTTGTAAATACTTTCTGTGCAGCCTGATCACAGAGCTGATGAACAACTTGAGTGCAGAAGATAAGGATCTCCTCCACAGAAGAGAATTCTACAAGAGAGGAGAGATCCTACGGAAGATCAGCGAGCGCCGTGCCGCACCACAGATCACAGCCATGCCGAGTATCCAACCGGATGACCTGCCTGAAAAAGGAGAACTAGGTAAGCATGGAAATACCTACCATGCTCTGACTCTGTCCAAGATATTTTCAGCCAGCCAAAATATGAATGAAAATAACAATATCACACATTCTGCCGTATGAAACCTGGGGAGTGTTTCATAAAGCTGTGTGTAAAGTTACGCATGACTTTATGAATGACTTGAAAATGAAGAGCTAAATGGGATTCTCAAATCTTTTTTAATTGCATGTAGACCTCCCAACATTAAAATTTCACAATTTTACGCGGCTCAGCAAAATTTGTGGTACGTCACGCGATATCTGGCTTATCAAGAAATATGCATCATGCAGCTACTCAACCCACAGCTTGATGTTGGGCACATTTACATGTGATTAAGGGATTGTTTCAAGAGTTTCAAATTGGATTTTAAAACAATCTGGAACCTGGATAAAAAAGAAGAAAAAAAATGAAATGAATTTAGACATGCAATTCAGATTTTTAAAAACACTGCATAGATTCTAATACAATGATATTATTCAATCAATTCATGATCTCAAAATCAAAGAGCAGTACAAACAGTTTGAGGTGGCAGAACTCGTACAATTTATCCAATAAATGAAAATGCCAGGCCAGGCAAGCGATCTCGATTGCCGGGCTGGGGCCCGCCGGGTACGCGGGGCTTCACTCCAGTCACCGCTAGAAACTCCTGCCAAAAGCGGAAAGATTAGGAGGTCTGTGATGTAAGCTTATTAACCTAATCATTATTCACAAAACATTTTAATGTAATTTTAGTGTATTTTGGGCTACAATTTAATTGAGATTATGGGAAATACATTCCCACTTTGTTAAAATGTCAGGAAAAACTTTGGGCGTCCTATTTGGCTCTTCGTATTTAAATCATTTGTATAGTTATTCAAAACTTTACGCACAGCTGAAACACCACCCTGGTGCGCATGCTACAGCACCACAGGTTTTCATACAGTACCACCTTATAACCAGGCAATATATTTTTTTATTACTACACATGTAGACTTGAGAAATGTTTCTGCCTAGCCTATAGATGTCACAGAAAGGATATTTATTTTGAAATTCTTTCGTATTCAAGGACTGAGTGAGTTTACCTTTTGGATGCAGTGTGGAGATTATTTAATTTATATTACTGCCAAATCACAAACTTTGATGACATAAAACTTTTAGCGAATTGCATGAATTTAGTGTTGTGGGAATTGTGATTCAATTATTTTCACAGCAAAAACTCTTTTATGAACCAGAACCAATCACAAAATTCATAGATATTTCATGCCCACAATAAATGGTTTTCAGATTTCTTAGTTTGAAAGGCCCGGATTCACAAAGCAAGGTTTGAGCTTAGACCAAGGTTTGAGGTCAAACCTCATTTTGTTTCACCAAACCTCCTTTGTTTGTAAAGAACAAAAGGAGGTTTGGCGAAACAAAAGGAGGTTTGACCTCAAACCTTGGTCTGAGCTCAAACTTTGCTTTGTGAATTCGGGCCAATGAGTTTATCCACTGCATGCAGTCCTTTGAAATTATTTTAATTTGAATATTTGTTTTTTGTTTTTCTAGGTTTGAGGGAGCTTAACCACTCAAAGATTATTAAAATTTGAATTGTTTGGTATTTGTGTTTTCTAGGTTTGAGGGAGTTTATCCACTGGATGCAGTACTTAGAGATAGCAATTGATGTAGATGTAATTGACAGACTATTCAATGCTTTATCAGCAGGATCCAACTGTGAGTAGCAACGCAAATATATATGTATATACATGTATTTACATATTAACCTATTCTCTTCAAATGTACTTTTGCACCATTGATTCAAAGTTTTAAAATCTGAGGACTCCCTTTTTCTTGGATTTATTTCTCAATAAAATAAATGAACATGATTTTTTTTTAAAGAAACCAGTTGTATTGCACCTGTAGACTATCTTGGCTAACTTTATTTATTTACACTTAGAAATGTGTGAAAAAAAACCAAGCTTGTAAATTACAGGAGAAGAAATATACAAGGAAAGTTTGCCTGTTGATCTCTTGCAAGAAATTTTTAAATAATGAGTCATGATGTTATCAACAAGAAATGAAGTCTTTTGGAGACTGTGATGTATGTAACTATAGAGATGCTTAAGTCCATAAAGGAATTTCAAGTCTAAATGTAGTTGATCAAAGACAGTGTGTAAAAGATTTTCTTCCTCTACCTTGAAACTGGAAAGGTCTTGATCAACTTTGTTTACTACATGGTATATATGGTTAATTATATATTTCACAAAGCTGTCAACTTACATTTGAACAAGTAAGAAAAAATCAGTAGCATAACATGCACAATTTATTTTGATTTAAGTTTTGCTACTTATTTTGGTCAGAGGTAAACAGATAGAATAAACAATAATGTTAACCAGACACTATATGCAGATGGACAGTTATAGTGTTCAAATTCAAATTTGAACATTGGCATGAAACTTTTGCTAATCTCGGCCTGTTTCATTAAAATTGTTATCAATAACAAATCCAACATATTATGACAAATCAAATACCACAATTTCAGTTGCTTGTAACACTTATTGTAACTTGTTATTGATAAAACAGGACACTGGACATTTTTTGAAATTTTCATGTTATACATGTTCAGTATCTTAATTTTGTTCATTCTCTTGTATCTGTAGTCCTTGATGCAGAGACTTTCATCTATTTCTATGAGGCATGGAAGGAAGGATTAGAGGAGACAAAGTCCATCCCATTCAGTATCTACAAGGAATACTTGGAGAGCACAGAGAGTGTCCTCAAGATGTCTTCCTTAATCAGAACAGATCATGGCATGGGAAGATTGGTCCTGACTGAGAAAAGGTATAGTGTCCATCGATTAGGGTTTTAAAAAAAATGAAAAAAATTCTTTGACTTATTCCTTGTTATAAGTTTCTTTAGTTTATTCATCCTTCCAATGATAGTCTAATTTAAACAGGTTAACATTGTAAGTTACAAAACTGCTTCCACAAAGGCCAAATTGTTCTTTATAACCTGTTACTCATATAAAATGTTTGTATGTTGAAAACGGAAATGGATTCCTTTTTGCTATTGTAATAGCAGATGGTTGGTGGATGGTAAATTCTCCATCTCACCTTCTCAATTCTGCTCTTCTTGATCTCCATTATGTTTTTACTTAATCTCTGTCCCTTTAATTCCATTTACCACACCCCTATTGCATTCAAAGCTTGGTGTGTAACAACTAACATTGTAAATGTGTAAGTTTTTAAAGTCTGATGATTTGCATTTGATTATCATTCTTCGAAATTATATGGATTTCATTTTATGACATTGATGGATGGTATTTTTCTTTTCAGAAATAATTCTCTTTCAATTCTACAGAATACAACCCACCCGCAAGATATATGTTTATCCTGTGTGAATGTCACATCTTCCTAATCTACTAGGCCTTTATGCCAAGGCAGCAATATTTCATGGATTCAACGCTCTATATAGATATAAATACCTTAATTTTAGAAAGGCATTTACTTACTGTGATTTTAAGGATCAAAACAAGTAATCATATCGTTCATTTTCTGTTGTTTTTTGTGATTTAGTGACTATGATGAAAAATATTTTTCATCTCTTTGGTCTTTTTTCCATAAAAGTACATTTTATCTCATTCTGTAGACAACGATTCTCAGTTGAGCAAGATATATTATCTTGTATATTTGTAATCTTTCAAATTCACTAGACTTTTCTACATGGGCGAAGGCAGCAATATCTACAAAGAGATTGTGAGAACCAGAGACATTGAGAAGTTAGAAAAGTTTGAATATTTCAACATCCTCCTCAGCTGTCAAGCCCTGAGGATATACAGCACCAGTGAGTAACACTAACAATGACATGTTAAATGTAACTTGAGTGGGAGATCCAACATATATTTTGTCCACATTTGCTCCACTTTGTTTCATCAAAGATATAAAGTAAAGGTTAGGGCTGCATACAAGTATTATTTAGGTGAAGGGTCAGGGGTTTGGTCTAGGGTTAAAGACGTGTAGAGGTGTCGTGGTGAGTGGATACGTCGCCGGATTATCGATCACAAGGTCCGCGGTTCTCTAGATAGACGGTGCTATAGAAATGCCTATTATTATTATTATTATTATTAAAGATAGAAAATTGACAGCAGAGTAATGGTCTCTGAAAAATGTGTCTTAGATCCAGTCTCTGTTTTAGCACCTCATTCTGTACATCGTTTATATGGTGTTTGGACAATGCACTCTTTAGCTAATACAATGCAGGCTGTATCATCATTTACTAGCTACTTTTTGAATTCCCACATACATTCAGTTGTAGATGTATGATAAACTAGTTTGGCTAAATCTATCATTTGGCATGTAACATGCTAGAGGTAGCTAATTATAAATATAAAATGCATTGATTAAGTAACAACATGTACAAGCAACTTTTCCTTCATACATTTCATCATATTTTTGCATAGCATTGTTTGCTAGATTGCGTTTTTGCAGCATGGGAATTTGTATAATGTACATACATATTGTATACAATGTCAAAACATCACTCATTTGACCACTTTTGTTTTATTTACTCCATATTTATATTCCAGAGCCCAATACCAGTCCATACGTTGCCAATTTGAAGGCAGAGCGTAACAGTTGGTTCACACTGATCACTGAGCTGTGGGCTGGGCGTGTCATTGCTGATGCTCAGAAGGATCCTCAGGTGGTGCAGCAAGCAGCAAGGAATGTCAAGCTAATAGACTCGGTTATACGAAGTGCAGAGAATGAGGATGCAACACACGCAAAGCATCTTGATAGTGCTGTATGGGTAGGTATTAGATGAGGGTCCTCTATTCAATTCTGAAGGAGGGAGGTTAGATCACTCAGTGGTAGAGCAGTGGTCTCGTAACCAGAAGGTCCTAGGTTCAAAACACAGTCAATGCACCAGTGCCCTTTGATAAGGCATTAAACTTTATTACCAAGTCCATCAGAGATGACTGAAAGCTGTCAGTCCCCTGGTTGCTTACTTACAAGCAGTCAGCTTAATCAATCAAACAAACAAAATTAAGTGAGCAATTTACTACCATTTTATTATCAAGCTATTGAATATATTTATTAGGTATAAATCTCTCTATGCTCAGCAAAAGATCCTTTGTGCCTTTTTAGTCCCTCAACTTTTGTTACATTAAAACACATCAAATTTCGTTCAGAATTCTCTTCGTAGCTATTTGCAAACGTGGCACATACATGGGCTGAAAGTACTTGTCTTTAATTTCTTTAAAGATGAAGTTGAGTTCTGGTCATGCGATTGCATTATGAAAGAAACGGTGTGGAATCGACCAGAAAAGGTTGATCACCTAGCATATAAGAATCTGTGTGTATTGCAAGGTTCTGGAATCATCAAAATGATAAGAAATTTGGTAAAGTTACAAACACTGTACACAGAAAGATGTATATGGGACTACACGAACACGTGGCGAAAAAATCCCCCCCCCCCCGAGTTTTACGATAAACATGACATATTTAGAATATGAAGGCATTTGAAGAGCCATGCTTTTCAGGGAACATGTCTTATCTGATGTTCTTCCACGCTTGCATAATAACAAATGATAAAGTTCACGAATTATTTTTCACCTCTTCCCAGAACTCAACCTTCTCTTTAAAAAACAATTGTTTTTGTAATGATAAACTATGTTACTTTTTTTTTGTCTAAACATAGGGGAAGAACATGATCTTTCCTGTAAGCAGTCTTTATCTCAAAATCTGGAAAAATTTCTTATTTCAGCATCTCTGTAACTCCCATGACTGAGAGATGGGGCGCATTTCAAGCAGAGATCAGTTCAGCTATATGGTTCACAAGTTTAACCCATCTCATAGCAATACACAATTAATTATGGTAGAGACTATGATCTTCCAATTATCAACTTTTTACAACAAAATTTTCTTTTTCTTTCCTTCTTTATATTAGCATCTGTGTCACTTCTCACGGTTGAGAGAAGAGGGCATGGGACGGGTGCCACCAGAGACCAGCTCAGCTTTGGTTCACAAGTTTAACCCATCCAGTAACGAGGCACAGAGGACTACCGTGGAGGCTATGGTTTACACACCGGGCAGTAAGTCCACTCAGCTTGACATCTGCATGGTTCTTTGGGTTTCTTTTATATCTTTCTTTTTTTAATCAGAAAACTCATAGTACCGGTAATACAATATTTATAGAAATGTTATGCATGATTTGCGATTTTCCTTTGCTTTTGACCACATTTCATTTCAAAATGCAAAATAATTCAACAGGTTAGATATTTCCTTTACACCACACAACACACACTTTATCAACCTCTAAATTCCTTGAAGGGATTAGTGAAATAGTTTTGTGTGTGCATTTTAGTCTATGAGGAATTTGAGCAAGACATTTTTTTTATGCTGGATCAAGTAATTATGCTGCCATGTGGAATTCTTTTTAAACAGTGAAATAATTCAGAAATTAAAAGAAAAGATTTAACCCAAAATGTAATTACCCTACAAGTATCGATTCATTAATTATCTGGATAAGTACTATTAGAAAAGATTATACTTTTAATCAAGAGGGGGGCCTAGTTCATGAAAGTCAGGATGAATATTCCCTGGTGCATGCTGCCCCCACCGATGGCACACACATCAGAACTGACCACCCTACTATACCTCTGTACATCCCTCAGCCTCTGTCTTTTCAGACCGAAGTATGAGCGAGGAGGAGGCCACGCCCAAGCTCTGGTGCGCCATGGGGTCAGGCAAGGTCAAGGTCTTCGACGGGAGCAACTTCGTGCTGGAGGCGGAGTTTGCCGATGCCAAGGACAGAGTGGTAAGTTTTTTCAGTTCTTCTCACCTTTTTTAGGTCTTTTAGGCCCAACTGCACTACTTATAGCGCCCTCTATATAGCAAACAATGCCTAATCGGTGCCTGTTAGTCCCCCATGATCCTCTTTTTCTTATGTTAATTGAGAGCTGATTTGATGAGATAACCACCTGTGAGTGACCTTGCAGGATGGTCTAATCCCCCCTGGCCAAACTAGTACAGACAGGCTTTAAAGTTAAATACACCTGTACATTGTCAAAGTCGGTGTCATGATTGTACATTGTTAGTAAGGTATATACAAACCTTTTTTTTTTTAACAGTCACATTGCCTATTTTGAATGAGGGAAGAGTGTAATGAGCAAGCTTAGTTAGAATTCAAACAATTTTAATCTCGTATGACAATTGGGTATAGTGCCTTTTATCATCAATTATTTTATAGGCAAAATCTAGCCTGCACTAAATTGATCAATAAAACACTCCATATTATAACCACTGGTATTTTTAATGGCCACAGAGTTCCATTTTATAATCTAACCCTTCATTTGTTTTACAAGTAATTATGTATCATTCATATATTTATTTTGATGTGTAACAGTGCTGCCTTCTATGTGTGAGAGGAGAGCAGGTATGGGCGGGGTCTTTCGATACAACCATCTACATCATCGACATACCCAGCTGCCTGTCAAACAAACAGCTTGTAGAACATAATGACATTGTCTCTGACATGACCATATCAGAAGATGGCAAGTAAGTAGGATTTTTTGGCAACTTACATTTTCAAAAGTTATTTGTACGCATAACCCATTACCACCAAACCTTTGACCTTGTCAAAAGCGATATTACATTTTGTGTTGAACTTGATGGTCCTTGTTTGAGCCTAGGGGAAATAGAGAAGTCAGTAGCCAACAAATATGATAGATGCTGTAGAATGTCTAATCTGTTGTCATTTTAAGGATAGTAGATCTACTGTATCATGAATATTTTAGAAATGAAATTGCTCCAGAACATAATTTACAAATGTGAAACAACATATATATACATATTGATAAATCTGGAAAAAGTAATATGGCATCCCCAATGTACAGTGTATTACAAAAGAGAAAACATATTCGTTTGGCAGCACAGATAAATCTGACCAATGGTATCCTCTAATAACCTTCAAAGCTTATTAAAGAAAAGGGATCGATTTGGGTTTCGGAGATGCATAACGAAAATCAACTGACCACCAAACCCTTGACCTTGTCTAATGCGATATTACATGTTGTGTTGAAAATTTGTTTATTTTCTTTATTCTGGTATTGTATACACATTGTTTCAATTTGAATTATATGTATACAATATGTTGCATTTCTGTTTCCAGGATTGCCTTCACATGCAGCTTGAATGGGCAGATCTTTGGTTGGGACACGCAAAGCTTGTCACAGAAACATCAGATACAGCTGAAGAATACCAAGACCCTCGTCTCAATGAGATGGTACAATGACAAGTTATGGTGCTGTAAGTTTCCTTACAATTATAAACAGCATGAATATCATCACCATTTAGTACACCTGTATCATAGATTATGATATTATTTAAGTTTTGGTATTGGGTCATGAATTTGGTTCAAATGAACATATTAGAAGCATATATTTTACAATATTCAATGATCGTTGTAGCGGTTGAAATCGAGGCTATAATACATCCACAGGCGCATCCAAATGTATCAAAATTTTATAGAATTACTATCCATCCAATTTTCAGAATTTCCCGCAACTTTGCATTACCTTTTATGAAGTTTTATTGCATATTGATATCTTTTACTTTGCTCATTTTAGACCTGTACTTCTTTTGCAGTAGATTATAATTATTTCAAGTTTCTTCATTATTATCGTCACTTGTAAAAGTGTGTAGAAACAGTCCTGTATTTTTTCACATAAATTCATTATGAATTCCTTTTATTGATATGATCGTGATTGTTATTGATGTATCTTTATCATCATTATTGGTCTCAGTGATTATCAGCAAAAAAGATTGCAGTAAAAAGGACAAGAGAACCTGATTTTACTTTTTATATGATTGTCATCTCATCATGCTGTGAACACAATTAATTGCAATGTGTAAAATGTTTCATTCCCTTTATGATCAATGTCCACTTGGTATTGTATTTTGCAGGTACCAAGACTGATATCAGAGTCATAGGCCTGGATGGTAGTGAGCTGAGCAGCCTACAGCACCTTGACAAAGATGGGAGTCCATCCCTCATTGAGTCATTTCTTCTTCTAGGGAACAGGGTAAGTTTTATAACTATCAAGATAATGAGTGGTACTATGACAGGCTGAGACAGAGGAAGAAGATGATGCAAATCGTGATGATAAAGATTTGGGATTGTGGTGGTAATGAAACTGATAATGAGGAGGAGAATGGGGATGATGAGCATGAGGATGGTGATGATAATGATGAAATGGATAATGCTGATGATGATGAAGATGATGATGAGGAAGATGATGGTAGTAACGAGATCATGAGATGGATAATACTGATGATGAAAATGATGATGAGGAGGAATATGATGGTAGTGACGAGATCATGAGATGGATAATGCCGATGGTAGTGATGAAGATGATGAGGAAGAGGATGTTTAAAATGATAGGGAGGTTGAAGATGATGATGGTGGTGGTGGTGGTGATGAGGAGGAGAGTTTTTATATGATGAGAATGATGAAGAGGAGGAGGAAAGGGAGGATAACGAGGATTGTGCTTATCATAATTGTGGGGATGACGGTGTTTAATGATGATGATGATGTTTGGGATGATTTAGATTTTAATAATGATATAAAGAACATTACTTTGATCTAATCTTTGTTTTATGACAGATCTGGACAGGTTGTGGTAGGAGAGGAGAGGTAGCATGCTGGAATGTGAACACCTTCAAACAAGAGAAGCTTCTTACTATATCATGCCGAGGTATCAGCAAGCTTGTTGCCATGGGAACCAGGGTCAGTATGTTATTCATCCTCAACTTAGAGCCTCGACACTCCTAAGTGTCTGTATCATTATCTGTCTATGACAAAAGTTATCTCATATGGAATTAAATTTTAGTCTTTAGTGGTTTGTTTTGTAACCTATTCAAAACATTTTTCTCTAATAACTCACATCGGGCGAGGTCTTAGATAAAATGTAAAGAAGCCATTTCAGAGGTCTACACTGATGATGCCCTGTATTACTTATACTATGTATTTTGGTCCAAAGCTGTCCCCCCCCCCCCC
>BEXV01000874.1:143583-153821 GCA_003118195.1 Hemicentrotus pulcherrimus
CAGTGTAACTATGATAATGTCATCCTGCTCTTTTCTCTTTCTTCCTCTCATGAGATGAGCTCATTATCCTAAAAAGGAAGCCAATCCCTGCAGCCAGGACTCCCCGGGAGTCTAGATCAATGTGTTGTCATTTCAGAAGAAAATAACATCACAACAGCAATTTTGAAACTCTTATTTTGACTACTTATTGTTTATATCGGTTTAGATATGGGCTGGTAGCAAACAAGGCAAGATCCATCTTTTCGATGCAAACACCTGTGAGTATGAGAAGGAGCTTGAGGCTCATGAAGATGCCATCAGGTCAATGTGCCAGGCAGAGTTGCGCTACGTCATCACCGGGGCGGGCAGCAAGGACGGAAAGGTCGCCCTCTGGAGGGCAAACTTTGTGGCTAATTGAAGAGGTAACAGTTGCTCTACGATCACTTTCCTACCTTAACCCAACTTGCATACTTCAACTTGAGACGGAACACTAAACTTAATCTTAAACCCAAAATCCAACTGCAATCCTAATACTAACCCTAACTATAAAAAACCTTGGATGAAATAAGTCCTGGACTGAGAAGCACATTAATGCTCGTCATGTAGATGAACAACTTGGAGAAGAAAAAAATTCTCTGTCTTGAATATATTTAGAATACCGGTAAGGTGTAGCATCAAACTTTTTACCCATATTATTTGAGAACAATTTGCTGAAGCTTATGAGCTAAAATTGGCCAAATTAACGAAGAAATTAAGCTTCTTGATTAATATTATGAACTGAAATATAGAGTTACAAGTAGGGATTGTTTACTTTTTTGGTTGAATTTTTCTACAGGGAAATGAAAGCTGCACAAATTTGTATTTATTGGTTATCCTCGTTTAAAATCCACCTTGGATGGAGCTACTTTTATCCTTCAATGTGCAATAAAGATCCTCATGATTTAAAGGTAAAATCACAAATCAGTGCTGTATTATAAATAGATGTACATGTCAATAGGTGCATACACTGCTATTTATTGGCTCGTTACTCCGCTTTGTTTTAATGTATTTCTTCTTATTTTTTTCTTTTCTATATTGTATTGTATTAAATTGTTTGTCAAATTACTGCCGTCTTAATTTTAATTGTGTACCGCTCTCTACAGTAAATATTTTCTGTCCCAGTTATTTTTCAAGTCTCCCAGGAACCTATTCTTTACAAGCTCTGCTTTTCTATAGGTTCCTGCACATTTCACAGTTTGTACTTATGGCTGGGTTTCCTTTAAATGATATTAGTTGTCAAACAAATGTGATGATTACCTTGTCAATTAATATATTAATTTATTAATTTATTTTTTATTATGAAAAAATATGTCTTTTATGTATATATTGTTATCTGTATTATTTCTACATGTGAAATGTGAAATCAATAAAACTCAAAACTCAAAAAATCTATCAATTTGTTCTTAAGTACAAATTTTTTTAAATGTTTTTTGCCAACCTGTGTCTAGTATTATTATTGTACTTCTGATGTAAATTTTGGCACAGACTTTGTAAAGGCCTATCTAGATATGTACATAGACATATACGGTACATGTGACTGCACATCTTCTTTTTAGAAAGTTGGTCAGTATTTTCATATCCTTTTTCCTCTGCACGTATATAAAAATATAACAAATCATTTTCATACCTTTTTATCATAGAAGATTAGAATTGGAGCCAATTAAAAGAGCAGAACCAATACAATTTCTCAGTTGCAATATACTGTAGATTTTTAAAAATTGAAATGAAGATGCAGTCAATTTAGTGTCCTTTTTTAACGGGCCAATTGTCAACACTACCCAAATCTGTTAAATATTCTTGGAGAAACATTGATTTAAAAAAAAATGCATTGCGACTTCTAATGTAATGCCGATATGATTTTTCAAAAAATATCTGTGTTCTGGACTTCTTAAGAGGTCAAAGTGAAATGTAATTAATATTAAATAATGTATTATGTGCTATGTCTATGTGTAAATATGTTAATGCATTATGTAAATACACTTGTCATACTTAATGTTTCAACAGTCCAGTTATATATGTATATATATATCAACCATAGCTGCTTTGCATAAATCGTATACTTCCATTTTTTATTTGCTTTCACAGATATATGTCTTTCTTGAAAATATGCCAAACTATATGTACAATTATTTCAATGTTAAAGACACATAGAAGACACATAGAAGTCAAGTTTTCATGGGTTGTCATTCACCAAGATTTGACTTCACTTTTATGTCAGATATGTCTTGTGTAATGCACTGTGTTCTAGCCTACCAGTCACCATACGTAATTCTCACCATGTACAGTGCAATTATAGGTGATGGCACTGTACAAAGACATTTGCATTACATTTGGTTACATTATGAAAATAGCAAATAGCCATTGCCCCATTGGTGCATAATCTGGTGATGTATTTGTTATTGTAGACAGTGCTTACAGACAGTTGTTGGTGTCTAGTGTCTATATATGAACTGTCCATATATGGTTCTGGTGTTAATAGGAAGTGTTAACTGCAGTTTTTAATTGCAGGTGCTATCGTAGTATGGTGTATCAGCACTTGCATATGATGATACATATATTCATTCCATTGAGTTTTCTTCCTAAAGGACAATCAAGTGATACTATTCAATTTGTTTATTTGTATATCAGTGTGTCAATTTCATATTTACTATGTGACCTAAACAATGATGTGCAATATTCTTAATCTTCTCTTAATCTATTTTGTAATGCTTTTCCCATTTTCCCAAAGTTTCTGACTATAAGGAAGAAATTGGGTTTCTTGTTGTTCAAATGTTGATTCCATCACATTTTTAAAAATACACAGTGCAAGTTATTGGTCAAGGACATTCATCTAACTTAAGTGAAAACATAATTTGGATAGGAGAGTCTAGTATTTGGTGTATCAAGTCCATGTGTATGTGACTTCTCGAAAATATTAACAAAATAAACCTGTGTGATATTTGGATCTACCCCAATTTTTATTGAGGTAGTTGATGTAATTTTCTTTCATTCCTTAGACTAATATCAACACAGCATTATCTGTTAACAGATTTCCATTTTTCATGCATTAAAAATGTTTTCAGGATAATGTCAATTATACATTTAAATGCAATCATGATGTGAAAGTACAATCTACATTTGATTTTTGTTTTCATAATGTTAGAATGAAACGTGGACTGGTTGAATCAGGGTCTTTATTGAACACTTTTTGACATAAGCTTTGATATGTCACTGTCTCAGTAAGTATCAATCGGAACTAATCAAATTTTTAAACTTATTTAAAAAATTACAGAACTTGATAAGGGTATGAAAATTCAGTTGCAATAAGTGTATATAATTTCAGGCATTTGCAAGCCATTACCAATCTAAAGGAATTTTTTAGAAATTTGTCATCTGGAGGTAGCAGATGTTAGCATAAAAACTTTCCCCAGTATTTTTTGTAAAGTAACCAAAATAATTTCATTCTTTAGATTTTTAGATTTAGTAGAGCAGGGCCCTTTTGCATAAAACTAACCATTGATGGTAATTAATGGTACATTCCAAGGAAACCTTGATTTGATTGGCTGTTGAGTGATGTTGCCATTATAGTAATACATCAATGGTAAGTTTTCTGCAGTGGGGCCCTGGCGTCAAAACATGTCTATACATATCAAATCCAGTGGGGACTATACTTATGTGTATTGTGTAACTCTCATTGGCAGCAGGAAATTCTATTTTGTTACCATTCACACTTGACTCTACTAATACAAAAACAATGCTAATTAGCTCTTAAAGATAAAGTCGAGTTCTGGTCATGGGATTGCATTGTGAAAGAAACGGTGTGGAATCTATCAGAAAAGATTGATCATCTAGTATATAAGTATTCGTGTGTATTGCAAGGTTCTGGAATCATCAAAATAATAAAAAATAAGGCCAAATATTGGCAAAATTACAAGCACTGTACACAGAATGATGTACATGGGACTACATGAGCACATGTCGAAAAAAAACCTCCCCTCCCAATTTTTACGTATTTTATGTCATATTTAGAATATGAAGGCATTTGAAGGGCCATGCTTTTCAAGGAACATGTTTAATCTGATGTTCTTTCATTCTGGCATAATAACAATGATAACGCTCACAAATTATTTTTCATCTCTTCCCAGAACTCAACCTTCTCTTTAACATATATATGGTAAAATATGTTCCCATAATATACATGTATATTCTAAATATGCTCCAAGTCTCTCCAATGTTCTCCTTTGTGAGAAATATTCATGTAATATGATCTCACATAATTCTAGCCTCTTGCATCATTTTGCACCATGGTTTGCAAATGACTGACAAAGTTTAACCTAATCCAAGAAGACTCCAATCAAATTATTGATTTAAATTTAAAAGATTGTTTAATATAAATGCACTTAATTGCAGTTGCAATTGGTCACATTGTCACTTTGCTAATTCTATGAATGTGTGTTTATCAATAATTATGCAATTTATTTTCATATCTTCCAGCATAATGTAGCCAAATTTAGCCAAATATATTTTTTGCAAGTTAGGTTTTCTTTATTATTAATTTTGTAATTATATGTTTATACCGTATGTCTTCGATAGATGGAACAAAAAAGCTATAATATTATGTGACTGTGTTGCAATAAAGTCTACATGTGTGAATAAAACCTCAAAATTTCATTTGACTGTAAATTGTCTTCTGTTCAAATATGTAAAGTTGTCTTCAAAGCTAGCATTAACATTGAAATTACAACTTGTAGAATTTACCTTAACTTAATCTTGAGACATCTCTCTAAGATCATTTTTAAAAACAATACTCAGAATTTCCTCCTAGACTTTAACCTGTTGACAGGCTCTCTATTGTCAGTAGCTTGGTATTTGTGAAGCTCTGCCTCAATTATCAGTCATTTAACAGCAGGTGCTAATAATGTTTAGATTTCAGTGTAATACATCTTACATTGCATTATATTCATGTTTTAAGAGTCCTATAATGAAAACTGAATGCACAACAAAAGAAATCACTTTCACACATATTTCCATTTCTGTTTGTCTTTTATCCCATAATAACCTTCAACAATTGATTTCACATTATTTATGAACATGTTGTTATTTACACAAATACAAAATATACCAACTGTAGTACAGTTTAGTTTTGTATCTAAGTAGTCTATAATTTACAAATAAAAACTGTTTTTCATACATAAGTATACATGGAACACTCGCACCCAAAAGCGAATGGGCAGTCAATTACATTACAATTTTCATCAACCAGCTGACCTCACCACCAAATTTCAAGTATACTGTGTATGCACAATTACAATACAAATTTATGGAAACTTTTATCAATTATGAGCATATTACGTGAAGCTTAGAGAACTTTTACTCCTGTAATAGCAATAAGTAGAGGTAGAACTAACATTTACTAGGACTATACAGTGTACACTGTACTATATGACTTACATGTATGATGCAAATTACAAATCGAAAGTGTTCTGGACAGCCAAAAACAAACAAAAATTAGATAATGCAGAAAAACATGTCTAAATGTCAACTAGTTTACTTTTAAAACTTCCCATTTTGCTCCCAACATGCCTTTCTTTCTTCTTAAATCATAACAAATCATATGTTAGAGAGTGCTTGATCACACCTCTGGTACCAAGTATTTTTTACTTGGTCATTTTAAAAAGGTATGTAAGCTGTACATATATAACAAAGTAGATATGATGACATTATATATAATCAAGAGTATTATTTCATCCACATTCAGCTTTTTTGAGAGGTCTCAGGACATGTATACAAATAATGGCTGCTTTGAGAGGCACAATGAAAAACTATAGCCCACGGACATCTTAAAACTGTACTGTGCCCAGAGACAAGTCAAGGGTATTGTGCAGTCTCAAGATCACAAAGGAGCTATAGTTTAAACGTGATCCGATAAAATCAGCAGTCAATATTTGTTTTATACACCACCTGTAGTTTCTCAAAATTTACAAAGATCATAAAGAAGTGCGCATGCTCATCCATCCATCCTTAACTTCATGCTCATTTATTGTGTACTTACACCATGTACAGTGTTCAGGTTAGTAGAACTATGCCTGGTCAACAACAAAAAATCGCTATATACTGCCCAGCAGTCAGTAGTAAATTTTATGCCTGCATTTTTGACCAAGCACAAGGCTAGAATCTTGATATATGGTATATAAAAATCCATCTAAATCAACAAATTTCTTATATCAGATTATCTCATTTCTGCTTGTGATATTTAAAGCATAACATTACACGACATTACACAGATGCACTTTTCCAAACGCTTGCCCATACAAGCCTATAAAGCAGTGTATGACCATTTGCCTGTCACTTGCCAACATGAAAGTTTGTATACTTTTATACATCCTAAAGTATTGTTTACAAACAATATACATGTATGCTAATTAAAAGAAATATATATAATTTGTACTTGCACTGATGAGAAACTGGACAGGAAAAACACTAACATAAAAACAATAAACACAATCATAATATACACTGTATATTGTCTGCTCAGAGCCAGAAGGGCTCCAAACAGATTAACAATTTTAGAAAAATCTTCTTTTTTTTCTTTCCCCTGAAGCCCCTCTCTGCTCTTTGGTAAAAAATATCAATTTCATTTTAAAAAGAAGATTAATCTAACTTTTAAAAATTCTAAGCTTTCAGATCAATCATCAATAATCCCTTGACACCACTTATTTCACAATAGTGTAGATATTGGACTAAAGAGCAATGAATTAAGCACTCTAAAAATTATCTACTGTAAACACATGTTTGTGCGTTAACAAATTAGTGGACACAAAAACATATATATGTAGGCCTATCATTTTAATGTCAAACAGCAATTAATAATTATAATGAGTTTTGATAGACTATATGTACAAACATGAAAATGCAATGCTGCACAGCTTTATAATTTTTTAAATTAAGAATTGAATATGTATTGTACCTAACAGTTACTATATCAAACTTTGCACAGGGTGTTTTGTTTTTCTAGAAAGGCTGATTAAAGGTTTCCACAAACTTACTAATTTCAGAGGTTTCATATATTTACCAATTAATCAAAGTTCAAGTAGGCCAAATCCATTACTTCCAAGGAGCTGGTTTGCTAGGTGTTGCTGAGCACCTCCCCGAGGCAGACTGAGGCCTGCTTCCCGTGGATGACCTTCGACCTCCAGTGGCCGACCCAGGCCGACTTCCGCCAGATGACCTAGGGCGTTCACCCATGGTTGAGTTCGACCTCGATTCAAATTCAAGACTACCCTGAACAGGGGACCCCCACAAAAGAGGTGTTTTTCGACGTTTGTCTGCCTTCTTGTCCGTCCATGGGGCTTCAAATGAGGGCTCCTCGAGGGGTCCCCCAAAGAGGGAGTGGTCAACGTAAGTCGGTGTGTGCTGCTGAATCCGATACTTATTCCTCGTCTTAGGCATGGATGGGGAAACAGTCAGCATTGGCTTGATAGCTGGAGATTTCCTCGTCGTTCCACTAGAGGGCACTCTTTGTGGTGGATGGTCGCTCCATTCAACCTGTGCTTTCCTATTCCTATCTCTATGTGATCCGAAGAGTGTCTCGTCCACTGAGGAGTCATTGGATATCACCCGATATCTGTAGTTTTTCTTCACGCTTCCATTGGATGTGTCTCTGCCCATGGACTCGCCCTGTACGCTAAGGCTGGACTGGCGCCCACTGCCAGTAGTACGGAAAGAATAATCCGACATTTTATCTCTCAACAAGCCATCCCCTGCTCGTTGAATATCTTGATATTGAATAAAAGACTCTTTTCAGATCATATAATTATTGTAGAGTGCCACTGAAAACTGAAACCTCCACATCCTAAGTAAGCAGTTACTGCATTAACCTTGCTCTTGTACCTTTGTAACAGTGAGTGAGCATGGTCGAAAATGTGAGTGGCTTGGGGAAACTTCTGCGGGAAGGACTGTTACTTGACCTGGACAACAAAATCTCTGTCTAGCCTTTTTGAAGTACCAATACCTTATGTTGTTTGCTTGGTCCAGGTCTTGAGAACAAAAGAATAAAAAGGTACAGATTTAGTTAAATGTTATGAAATTGACTCTTCAAAGACCATCGCACCAACATCAGACTTTGGGAGAAATTGCTTTTGTAATAGATACTGTACAGTACATGAACCATGCTTAAAAATATGAATCTTCCTAACAGAGATTCATGTTATAGTATACAAATTTCTTTGTATGAAAATGAAATATCGATATCCATGAAGGGAATGATAATCTCCCATGCTGCCGGCGGGCAAGCTATAGTCACAAGTATTTTCAATAGTTTCTGGACCCACATCAATGTCAAGATAAATTCTGTTTCAACATTTTGAAACTGAATATTCTTTTTAATATGTTTTAATGTTTACAATGCCTAGATCTAAATTTAATAATCTTAATATTTTAATGTGAAAAAATAAAACATTGGACAAAATGTTTGAGGAACTTAAATTGTTATTTTAATGAGAAGCAAATACTTTTATAAACTATCATTTAAATAGAGAGTCAATATGCTAATGCGTATTGACCTCTAGCAGTGCACACTTGCTGTGAGGCAGGTTTTATTGGACCAATACACAAATATACACACCACACAATATTGCATAGACTGCAAGCAATCATGTTGATGCAGTGGTAAGCAAAGTTTGACACTAGACTTACAATTTGAATTTTTAAATTATTCTTTTTAACATTAGTAAGAGTCGAGTTGAGTTTTGTACAGTGGTGTTTCGTGTTTGAAATGTTGAGAATCAAAATCACAGCTTTTACAACACAGCCAGGATAGTGATGCTCCTATGTGTGTCTGAATTCAGTTATTAATAGGTCTAGATCTAGGGTGGGAGCCTAATGAGTTTTACTAAAACTTACTTAATTTTTGTAAATAATGCATAATTGTGACTAAGATTATCTCTCAGCTTATCATCATTAAGAGAAACATCTTTTCTTGGCATAAATATTCACAGCAACTGAATGATATGGCTGTTATTCTTTAAAAGTAAAACAAAAGTACAGGGTCTAGATCTAGAGCTAGAGTCTACTAAAAGTAAAACATTCACAACAATAAGGTCCGGTATTGATTTCATGAGATGTCTAACATTAACAAGTAAACTCTTTGTAAATCAGTATAAGAACATCAGAGAAATCTCTGTATCACAATCAGGTGGACAAAGCTAATACGACTTTTTTGTCATTGCCCCTAGCCTGGCTTTATCAGACAAGTTCAAGAATCAAGCTATTAGAAGTCCGGTACGGTACGCAGTTTGCGATACATGGGACCATACTATCAAAATTATTACAGTAAAACGTTATCAATTAAGTATCTATGATCGTATTACGGTACTTCATTCTACATCAAAACAAAGAGATATGGAGACCAAATATGAGCAAAATGTGGGTGATTCTTACCGGTAAATCAAAACAACTCTATTGGACGTCGACATGGGATAAATTCGTCGAACATATTCCCGGAATGTGTTGTCTTAAGAAAATGCGTCACCTGCATGCCAACGAAACGTACCGGTGTCACGACGGATAGGTTACACAGGCGGATTTGGTATCGGAGAGAGAACCGGAGAGAGTACGGTGCAGCCAGCGCGTCGCCAAATCCGTCCGGAATATTTGGTGCTCTTCATGAAATAAACCAGCTCCACTAATGAAAAAAAAAAGGGCCAGCTTTAGTTGGTGTTATTGTTGTTGTCGTTGTTAATTACTCTTTCAAAAAAACAGTAAGCCTAAGGCCTAGGACCATTGTTTGATGTGTTATATTTGTATGTGTAGACCTATATGGGATAAGTGGGTTCTCTTACACTTCTAGCCAAGTTCAGTGGAAATCCAGCTCCCACTGTTATCACCTGCTACAGTCCAACAACTGCTCCCAGATATTGAAGCTGTAAATTTCTAAAGCTTACTGTCTGATGTAATTCAAGAGATTCCTCAGCACAACATGAAGATTATTTGTGGTGACATGAATGCCAAGGTTAGCTCTGCAGACAGCAAGGGTTTTTCTTTTGGACTAACATAAATGGGCAGTAGGCCTACTTGCTGAACTTGACATTCGAATGTGACCTGATTACGTGTAACACACGCTTTCAAAAAGCCAAAGAAAAGTTGTAGACATTTACATACCCAAAAAAAGGGGCGTACGCAGAAAATACGCAAGAAAAATGTAAATTTTTGAAATTTCGAGACCAAAAAAAAAAAGGTGTCTG
>BEXV01000875.1:36126-47136 GCA_003118195.1 Hemicentrotus pulcherrimus
CCCCCACCCCCACACTCAAACCTTAATACGTTACCTGTAGGACACTGGGTCATACATTTTATCAATCAATTAGTGTCACATTTCTATTTAAGTTACACCAGATTTTTGGAGCTTATCCTCACAACAGTAAAACAAAATACATATAGAAATGTATGAAACTAGACTTGGCTCTGTTTCATAGAACGTTCGATCAATAACAACTGCCAAAGAATTAGGACACATCTGCTCATAGTCAATTAACTGCAAAAATGTCAGTAGCTTATAACAGTAAGAGTATCTGGTTATTGATAACAAGTTTAAAAAAACAGGGCGCAGGTATATGACAACGAATGTCGGCTTATCGTAGATACAAAGAGAAAATGCTGATTTGTCGTAAAATAGATGCAATCACTACATGCGTTTAAACAGCCGGAGAAACCATATTTTGGCATTCAATCTGATATTGAATAATTCTGAATAAATTGTTTAAAGGGGTCATAGAAGCGCTCGAATATGGAATTTTGTTTTCCTCATTTTGCCCCCAAAGGAGAGAGTTGTCTTTTTCTTTTTTCAAAGCTACTGCATTCTAACCTGTCATTTTATCAAAGTACCAGGCTGGAATTCGGGTTCCATGACGGGCGCCTTTTGGCTTCCTATCGAGAGGAAACACAGCGTTGAATGGCAGCATGACGTCGACGAGATCATAGGTCTCCGCGTTAACCACCGTCACTTCGGCCATCGAAAAGGCCTCTAGACCGGTCAATTTCATACCTTGATTAGGAAAAGAGAACAAGCATTGTTTTGTAAATCATGAAAACATGAACGATTTAGAAAAGACTTTCAACAACAAAAAAAACCTATTGAATACAATTTGAATAGCTTTGTGCATCACCTTGACAAGTTGAATAGCATTAGGCATCACCTAGAAACGTTAAACATGACAATGACATATTACATACTCTGATATGACTTATATACGTTTTGAGTTTAATCTTTGACATTCTTTATGACCGTGTTGATCGAAGAAATCTAACAGTTTTATTCTGTTGCACTCCTTATTTGTAAAACATTTGCAAGGAATGTTCATGTAACACAATAACGGTCAATAATTGGTTGATAATTATTTACAAGGCGGTAGGTGCTGAAAGGTAGTAATTACCTTCAAATAACCAATATTCGGGCAACCACCTCTTAAATATTACGACTGGAAGATGGTATGTTTTATATTTCTGTGTATCTTGATATTCAGATGAAAAAAAATGACGCCGTCACTTTATATCAAAACACAAGTGTAAAAGGTTTTTGCTCGCTCGCTCGCTTCGGTCACACTAAAGAAAGAAATATCAGTAAAAGTCTGCTCACCGTCTGGTGATTCTACAGCACCAATCAGCTCAGGAACTTCTTTAAATTCAGTTGGATGACTTGTATGGACACCGGAGAATCTAACTTCCACGACACTCTCATCTGTGACGTTCAAACTCCCTGCAAGTCGTGCACGTTCCGAAATAAAGAGTTACAAAGGTTATGTGTTTTGCCCGCCTGGGTACGTCCCACTGGAACCAAGATCATACTTTGTCGTGTGATGTTTTTGTTCTTTTCTTGTTAATCCTTTTCTTCTTCTATAACTTCACATTTCTAAACAATCATAAACAACATTTTTTTTTTTAATTGAAAAAAGAACATTCGATAAAATATTTGCTACAAAATTGCTCCACTTAGAGCGAACGTACGAACACATGTGATTGTTAACTTCTGGAATTTGATTAGGACATTGTTTGTTAATCTTTTTTACCTGCTGGGATGTCGAGTCTGTAAGGAATTTTGTGTTCAGAATGTCTGAACTCTACAGAATGGTCCTCCTCAGAAATCCAGACGAATTGCTCCTTGAACGAATGCTTATGAATCAAGATTGGAAGAACGTTTTCTGAAAGAAAAGAACATAAATCGAATATTTGACCTATTTTCAAAGGAATTGCATACTGCCTATATGTTTAAAGACTGTCACAACTACTGGGTCAGAAGGGATTAGACCACACAGAGAGCCATCGAGGTCACTGTGACAGGTGGCTATCTCATTAAACTCAGCTCTCATTTAACATAAGAAAAAGAGGATCATGGGGGACCAACAGGCACTGATACGGGAAGTTTTCTATATAGAGGGAGCAAGTAGTTACAAGTATGGCAGTGTGCCTTTAAGTTTGGTTCCACTTACTCAGCCCTGATGTTAATTTATGTTTTGGTTTGTTCTAAATATTTGCCTTTTCATGCTTCAAAGATAGTCATCCCTTATTCCTATGATGTTGATTTTTGTATTATTAAAGCCCTTGTCAAACTTGCGAGATCTGGCATTAGGACGTTATGGCGACCTCAAATACTTGAACAGCACTCTCTGTGTGTGTCCTCGTTGCGTTCTTGTATGCAAAGGGGCGTAGTTATGAGACTCGACCTTCCAACCATATCCCTAAAGCAACATATTTGTGCGTTCTTATTCCGTGTTCGTATGAAACACTGCAGTGGGTGCACAACTAATCGCCTTATTAATACCCGTTACAAATTAGTCGTCATTTTGATAAGACAGTTCAATAGATGATATACATGCACGCAGTCAATATGACTCTTCATGCGCAAATAAGGACATAACAACACCCTAGACGCAATGTGAAGTTAACAAGGTTATAGGACTCTCTAATACCCATACAATGTTATTATATTTGGAAGGAATTCGAGACTTCATTGCGCTGATCGTGAACCCAACCTAATGACGTTGATTGTCAATCCACCATAGTCTTACCATGGACCTATTAGTCCATGGCCTAACATAAATATTTTTTTCTTCAAACTGCATACTTACTCACTCCTGGTTGAAAACTGTAGGTGAAAGACGTCTCCAGATACCCCGCCTTCGAGGCTACGACGATGACGGGCTCGTCTAAGGGTATATCCAGCAAAGCAAGGCCGTCCATGGTGGTGTAAGCAGTGATCATCGAGTCATTCACCGTCGAGGAGTTCGTCATGGATGGGCTCTCTGTCGACGAGTTCGTCATCAAGGAATTCGTCATCGAGGAATACGTCATCGACGAGTTTGTGATTGAGGAATTCGTCAACGAGGAGATCGTCGTTGTCGTCACGGGCAATGATTCGATGGTCGGTCTGATTATCCGAACCTGGACGTCAGGGAGCAAAGCCTGCTGGGTCGAACCATCCATGGTCAACACTGTAAGTCCAGTCGGAGGGGGAGTAGGGGGAAGAGTGGTGGGTGTGGTCTGGGGAATGGTTGTTGCCGGTTCTAAGCTTGTTGTCCGCTCTGGCTGTGTTGTAATTATTGGTTTAGAGGTTCTGGATGGCTCAGTGGTTGCCGAGGGATCTGGAGTTGTGTAGGGTTCAGGATTAGTAGTTGGATCAAGAGTAAATGTTCGTTCGGAGGTAGTCAGGGTTATTTTTGTTGCAGGTCGTTGTTGTAATAGGCGGGCATATGGGAAAGAGAGGTAGTAGCAACCACACATGGCATCGATGATATAGGTGTTTGTGATGTTGTGCGCGGAACAGTAACAAAATAAAAGAAGAGCATGGATAATATAAACAGAAATCATGTCGTACATAAATCTTCATAAGCAAACGTTTTGGATTGCGTACGTTCTCGCATCGCCCTAACATTTCCTAAATATATTTATTTCTCACAAAAAGAAAACAAAAAGACAATCAGCATTGTTCTTTGCATTTGCCCTGTATTCCCGGTTGATTGCAGAGACTAAACTATGATTCATTATAATCAAGACTGTTGAAAGCAATACAGGATGTTTAAGAAAGCTGCTAAATCTTTTTGTATCATTGATCAAAGTAAGAATCTGTAACGATCATGATGATCTTAGTCTATTGTGTATCAAAAACTTCTTTTCTGGGTCCATTTGGCAACCGCTCATGCATGAAAGTCTCCACGAGAAGAAAAAAAAATCGACTTCGTGATCCCTCACCCACTCCCTGCCCCAATGAATCAGTTTTACATAGATGAAGTTAAAGCGCTATTCATGATTGAAAACTGTGCGTAGTTTTTACCTCTTAACACGATGACGACCTCTTCGCACCGCCCTATCTGAGCCTGACCCGGCGGTCTGAGCACCAGCGTATCATACTCCAGAGGGCAGGACGAGCCACTTACGGGGTTACCCGCTACCAGTTTGGCATTCTGAGAAAAGGGAGACGAAATCCTGACATTGCCCCCCATTTTGAATTGGGCACAAGTCCGCCCCTCTCCGCTGGACACAGTCGAGGACGAATAGGAGAAGTCGACGCCAACGACCCTGGGGAGTAGGAAGAAATGACACTGTGACAATCTTAAATTGCGTGTACTCCTGGAAACAGGCTGCACCAGGGATATGAGAGTTAAAACTAACATACCCTGGTAGCACTGGCAGTGAGAGATAATTTCCTGATAGACAACGTAACAAGGACTTTTTTCCATCTTTATTACAGTTGTACAGGTTCACTCCAAAAGATGCATCAAACATCTAGTAAGATACATTATTATGAGGCATTTCTTTATAACATTGTCACTCCCTTGGATAGTATGTGTATCCTACTTTTTGGGATTATATGGACCAAAGTTCTCATAAGTGGTTTTTAGTTTGTCGCCCGATACAAACAAGTATGCATATTGCAGTTCCTTTCAGAGTTTGCTTTAATAAGACCAACTGAACCGGTATGATTAAAATTCATCTAACTGTTATCGAGGTGCAACTGTGAGAACACAAACAGACATGACTACTTTAATAGGTAAAGAAGGACTTAGCAAGATATATTGGTCAACAGTTTTGTCGTGTACGGTAGAAATGTTATTATTACAAAGTAACCGTGGTATTAAAGTAACATTTGATTAATGATACCTAGGGCTTAGACATTGGCTGAAATTGCATTCTCTTCTCTCCTGAACCTTTCAACAATCTTACGAAATGGAAAAAAGAAGAGGACTATCCTACTCGACGGGGATGAAACTGGCGATTTGTAGGCATTGTTGGTCGTAGCACGTCTTCACGATGATACAGGAGGTTCCTGCCCAGGGCTGCATTACACCCCACCAGCTAAAATGCCTTGCCTCGAAGCTCCACACCGGCTCTTTAAACCGATCAAGTCTCACTTTGCCAACGCCCCCTTTCCTCCAAACGCCTGCAGGGACAAACAGAGGTTGTTTCTTTCTTATAGTATAAAGTATAACAGTCCTTCATTTTCGTTGAAATAAGTTTAAAAATAATTGCAAAAGTGCAATGGCAATATTGTACATAAAAGTGTAGATTCGTTTCTGTTTGTTTGTTGTTGTGTTTTTTGAGGGGGAGGGTTAAAGTGATTTTCTTGTATGTCGCAACTTCTCGTGGGCTTTAAACTATTTCCACTAGAAGCACCTATGATAAAGTTCAATCGCCCACGTTTTACGGTATCAGTTTCTCACACGTCAGTCTAAATACGACTTTTCAATGCGTGTACGCAAAATAATATCAAAATGTATGGTTCTCGGAACATAGGGCCTACACAAAAAGATGTTGTATTGCCCTTTTTCGACCGTCCCCAAAATCTTGAAATCTACGGTCGGCTGGAAAAAAAGTTTTTTTAGACAAAACAAATATATTCAAGCATTCAAAATTGAGAAATGTCAGCCCAACTATTAAAGAGGGAGTACAAAAAAAAAGTGAAAAAAAAAAATTCCGACCGACCGACCAAATGTTTCGGCACCTAAAGGGCAATGCAATATCGTTTTGGTTCGGGTCTAGGGGTCGTCAACAATTCATTGATAAACAATCTTGTAAAATAAAAGAAATTATGAAAAATGAATCAAATTGGAAGAAAAAGTTTACAGTAAAGAATCACTTCAGAAAGAGACAATTGAAAATAGATATTCTATCCGCCGTGGGCTAATAGACCGAACTTACACACGAAAATGGGAAGATTTCGGGGGAGGGAACTGATGTTTTCAACAACCAAAAATAAATCATAAATATATGACCTCGCCCTCACGGCTATTGTGAGCGCATGGGATGTGAATCAAAGATCGAATAACTTCAAACACATTCATGCGTTTTCAACGAAGGCTTGTTGGCATAAAGATCCGATTACATTGTCTTAGATCCTTTAGAAATAATCCTTGATTTAGCTCATGCTGCAATGATAATTATAAACCTTTAGGTCAGTCAGGAACTCCATGAATTTTACAAGTCGATCGCCTGTCTGATTATCAAGATATTAATGATTGGAATTACAAATTTTGAAAACCGTTCGCCGAACGGTTTTTATAACACTACAGTCTATTGGGAAAAAACGAGTATGGTAAAACCGGTCACTAAAAGATTTTTACTTTTTTGAGGCAATTCTTGGTCATTTTGAAGCGCGATTTTTTTATAGGGCTTCAATATTACACCATATCACAGACACTGGTAACATGTAAGACCGTGTATCTCGGATTTAACATTGTTAAACGATCCCTTTAAGATTGTGCGTACCTTTCATGCCATGGCTGAGTGGTAGTATGTACCTTTCTTGAGGTGATTGAAAAAGTTAATTATGAACAATGCTTTATAAAAAAATATTGTATGTCGTGAAGTGTTTGATTCACCGAAAAAATAACAAATAAAACGATCTTTCTTAAGAAAAAAAAAAAATATACATTAACACACAATGCACTCAGATATTGTTATATTGGGCCGTACATGCATGTGGCATCAGAATTTAGTTCAAAATTTCCAATTACCGCTAGTTAGTGGGATTTGAATTATGAGCGCATTTCATAAACGTCCCTTTTGAAGTACATTGCCACTCTGGTATACTTCAGGAAGAAAGAAAAACATGATAATGTCGACAATTTGTTGTCAACCGTCTTTGAAGAAAAATGATCGATTTCGTACCTGACATTGTATCGAAGTACCATGCTGGTATGCGACTACCCTGACGAGTACCCCGGGGTTTTCGGCTGAGAGGGAACTCGGCTTCGAATGGCAGCAGAAGATCGACTGATTGGTCGTTGTCCATATTGACCACTGTCAGCTCGGCCATAGAGAAGACTGCTAAGCCTATAAGTGTGGTTCCTAAAGTTAAAGAGCAATTTGTGTCTCTTTTCAATGCCAAACACCTGATAAAAAGTGTCAAGTGTGACAGACATGAATGATTAATGGAATCCATTGCCGTAATTAGTATTATTATTGTGTTTTTCTTTGGGGAGGAGATTTATTTGTTGTTGGTACTATTATTATAATTGTTCTTATTATTATTTGTATAATCATAACTATTGTTATTAACATTATAATTATCACAATCGTCATAAGCATCATCATAAACGTCATAATCATGAAGATTCATTAAGAACATTCATTAAAAATCAAGCTGTGTGTATTTAAGGGACCCATCAGTCTGTTTAGTGCTGCAGTACTTTCTCGATAATTGAGGAGAACCATTGTCCTCCAAAAACGTCCATCTCTGTGTCGGGTGAAAGTGTTGCTTACCTTCCGATGAGTCTACAGCGCCGATGAGCTCAGGAGCCTGCCTCAGTTCAGATGGATTACTCGTATCTACATCCCGGAACTTGAACTCAACATGGCTCTGCTCCGGAGTATCAAGACTGCCTAACAATAAAAAAGAGAAAACTAAAACTAAACAAACCAACTTCAAACACACATTATGCTAACAAGGTATAACAGATTTTATCAAACTTGAACCAATATCTAAGTGTTCCCATATCTACTTCTCCTCGATGATTATGCTTCTAGATGGTCATGCTGAAGTTTGTTTGTTTGTTTTTATTTCCGTATAAAATCATCACAATATACAAATACATACATAAATGACATTTACGGCGGATAGCCCATTTCAGGCGTATTAACAAAATACGCCTGTTCTTCCATGGGGTCCGGTGACAATGGCAATGTACTAATTAAAAAAAAAAACAGGGGAGTAATATCGAGCGTATTTCAATTATGTCCAGCATTTTTAGCATCATTAACAAATATGTTGAAATACGTTGAAATGCCTAAATTATGTAACTGGCTACTTATAATCAATTACTATGTCTACTTCTTTTACACCTAATCTTGCTGATTATTAACATGTCTAGCGGTGTGACATTTTGCATTACGATTGGCATGTGAGCCATATTTCATGATTTGTATGTTACGGAACATTTTTTTACTCGCATTATGATTTGCTATAGAATTTCGAAGAATTTGATGACGTATCGCTACCTGCTGGAATTTCAAAACTGTATGGAATGCCTTTAAACCTTGGCCTGAACTCCAACAGACGATCAAGCCCAGACCTCCAAGTGATCTCCTTCCTCATCGAATGCCTCTGCATCGAGATGGTATGAATGTTTCCTGAAACGAACAGAAAGGAAAATCCTCAACCTCTTTTACCTAGTTTATTTGGGGATGCAAGCATACAAGCTGTTGCCCCCCCCCCCATATACTCATGAAAACATTATTGTAGATTATGTATGTTTTTTTTAGAAATGAAATTGATGAATGTCATTTTAAACTAAGCTACACTGAATAAAAACGTTTTCATTGAAGACGCTTCTCCAGCGTGTTCTACAGTTACAAACACCCTTGTTACAGTTTTTTGTATTCGTCTTCCTAGTCATGTAGTGAAAGTGTACTCCCATATTCTAATTGTACCAACATGATCGATTCGTATCAAGATATCATTAAGACAAATATCATGCCCTCTAATCAAGACAAATGTAATACTTATCCTTTTATATTACGTAATAACGTGGTGTTTAAATAAACCAGTTTTGCAAACAACATGTTACTCACTCTCTTCAGTTTTAAAACGGTAGGTCGATGACGTATCCAGGTATCCCTTCTTGGAAGCAACTATGATGAGATGTTCGGCTGTCGCAATGTTCTCCCACATCCTACCATTCGCGTCGGTCGACGAGTTGGCGATCATCATGGACCCATCTTGGACAGTTAGTCTTATTATCCGAATGTCCACGTCAGCCAATGGTACATCAAAGGCCGAACCGTCCATGGTCAAAACGGTAAGTCCAGACGGTGCTGGAGTGGTAGGAGGGGGTCTTGTCGGACCACCGACGCGGCCTAAAGGTGTCGGCAATGAGTTCATCATCGTCGAAGGCCACTCTTGAGCAGCTTGCCGGACTTTGCGAACCTTGACATCAGACAGCAGAGCCTCCTGTGCCAAGTTGTCCATGAACAGCAAAGTAAACCAAATCGGAGCCGGTGTGATAGAAGAAGGTTGTGAAGTTACTGTTGTCGTGATGATATTGCGTGATGCCATTCCCTCCGGTGACATTGTAGACTCAGCTGTCTTGTTTGGATTCAGAGTTAATGCGAGCTTTCGGGTCGTTTGCGTTTTATTACTTGTAGTAAGTCCGTGTGTGTTAGCTGGTTTCAAAGGTGCTTTCGTGGTCGACGTTGTTGTAGCATGTTGCAAAAATGGTAGCGAGGTTGTTGCAACCGCTATTGCTGTCGTTGGTTGTGTTGATGTCGGACATGCTGTTTTGAAAATAGATAACCACGAATTAAACTATTACCAATGGCTATCCAGTCGCACGTATGTAAAACCATGCATTTCCTTTTATCTGCCCTGTACCTGCATCTTAAAAAAATTATGACATCATTTTACACAACTCACAGTACGATAATACACCTAATGGTGGACTGTACTGCAACTGAAGAAGAAGAAAAACCCAACTTGTAATATTAATAAACAAAGATTTATAAGCGAAGAGATTTAAATATACAATCATCAGTGCTACTGGGAAGAAGCGTTCGGAAAATAAAATATAGTGCTTTATAGTCTCAGTCTAATTACAGTGTATTATGAAAATCATCTCTGCCCTGTTAAGCCGTAATGATTTTTGTTCCATTTGTTTGTTAGTGTCAACATGGTAAACAGGACAATTCACACCCTTTTTTTAATATTGTGCTCTCTTTTTGACGGGCAGATATATAAAAAAGTCTTTCCGTGTAAATGTTTAATCGGAGTTCCGCGGATAGATGAGGAAGCATGACACAATATCATTAAACATCTGTTTTCTAATTTGATAACAATAGTAAACTGCACTCCACCGGCGAGCATTAGCCAATCAGAAGTAGAAAAAGAAATGTTATCACTCGCGAATATTGATCTCAGCTTCTAATAGAATATATTTCTTCAAATGGGCAATGTTTCCGATCGACATTTGATTTAATAGTATATATGGTTATGATGTAGCAACAACTTTCTCTTCCTTTGCTTTGGATCTTTTTAACCTCTGGAAATAATGGACAAAAAACACTTATTTCTTCTTCATTTGCATCACAATATTTATTAAAAGAAACAATTGAAAAGACATTGCATAGATTTCCAGTTTAAACACACGATTAACATATTAAAATTTCATCATCATAATTAATCTACAGTCAGATGTGTAGTATCATGGGTGTCACAGTAAAGAAATCATTATAAGAACGAAAAATCATAGCCATGATATGGATGTTAGTGTTGCATTTGTTACATAATTAATTCAAATATTACAAAGGAAAGTCCTAGTTATTTTGTCGTTTGCGTCGGTCCCATGTATTACAAAGAATAATGGAAACTGAACTATATTGCTGTCGAAACTGTCACTGTCATTGCTTTGATCTCAAAATCGAGTTTCGCTAAAATCAAATATCAAACATCGAATATCGAATACAAAATATTAGTATACTTGATATTTTGCATTCGATAACAGATATATGATATTCGACTTAACGAAACTCGAAAAATAAAAATTCTTACTAAACACTTAATTGCTTTTTAATCTGCTAAATGCACCATTTATCTCACTTTTTCTTTATCCTCCTCTCGTATTTTCTTTACTCTTTTGGTTAACATTGGTAATTGTTCATTAAGCCTTTAACGTGTATTGATCGCCTTATCTATGTTTTATGCATGTCAACAAAACAAATTTCTGTAAATGAGGAAAATAAGTACATTTTATTGAAATAAATTGAGCCGACCCCTAGCAGGGCCATCAACGTCGCAATTATTATCTGAACAAATATAATC
>BEXV01000875.1:47446-60801 GCA_003118195.1 Hemicentrotus pulcherrimus
GCGATGGGACTTGAACCGCGGACCTTGTGATCTACAGTCCAGTGACATATCCACTCGTCCACGACACCTCTACATAGAGAACGTAGAGAACAACATATATTGGACTGGCCAATCAAGGCATACACAGTGAATTAAGATTTGTGTTACCTCTTGCATTTTACGACTTTTGAGGATAAACGTGTAACTAGAATCCCTAATTTGAAGGTAGTACCTACCGAGTGCAAACTTAGGTGAATACACATAGTATTCAAATCGATGTATGTATATGAAAAATAGGAGAATTCGAAATAATTGTTTCCTCGAAATATATTTCAAAACACGTATCTAGGATCTCTCTACATGCTTGAATCACATTTCCACTCAAGGTAAAGGCCAGTATTGGAACGCCCTAATTTCAAAAAATGAAATGGAAGCTCTCATTACCAATCATGTGAAAGAATATGTTTTGACTAATACATGATGATAAAAAAATGCCAGGAAACCGCCTACTAATTCATTGGTAAATTTGTTTCTCTCATGGTCTGTGAGAAATATAGGGTAGTCCCATATACATCTTTCTGTGTATAGTGCTTGTAACTTTACGAAGAATCAGCCAAATTTCTTATCATTTTGATGATCCCAGAACCTTGCAGATGCTAGATGCTAGATTATCAACCTTTTCTGATCGATTCCACAACGTTTCTTTCACAATGCAATCGCATGACCATAACTGGTCTTTACCTTTAACAACTGCAGGGTTTATTGATAAACTTGCTATCGTACAAGTTTTTAAGATACCACTTTGATTTACACACTAAATACTTTAATTTACCACAGTCGTAAATGGCCATAGAGATTATTTTTTATTCGGTCCGTCGTCGGTCAGGGCCCCGTTGCATAAAACTTACAATTGAAGGTAACTTTGCCATCAATGACAACTACCATGGTAACAGGGCTCAACAGCTAATCAAAATCAAGGTTTCTATGGTAGTTACCATTAATGAAAAAGTAACCATCAATGGTAAGTTTTGTGCAACGGGGCCCTGGTGTCGGTCTCTATGGTGTTACTAAGGCACTGCCAATCAATCTAGGAATGCCAATAGAAAATATAACCAGGGGGGTGTTTCATTTTATAAAGAGTTCGTAAAGTTACGCATGACTTTAAGAACGATTCGTAAATGAAGTGCCAAATAGGATGCCAAAAATTTTTTCTGATATTTCCAATAACCTCATTTGAAATATGGCAAAAAATATACTTTGCATTAAAAATGGTTGCTATAACAAGAATTTTAATTTACATCTGCACGGTTCAACTTAATAAATAATAATCAATAATTATTGAGAATCCCATTTGGCTTTTCATAAACAAGCCGTTCGTAAAGACATGCGTAACTTTACGAACAGCTTTATGAAACACCCCCAAGATACATGTCTATTTGGTTCATGTATTTGTGCGTTCCCTTATCATTAAAATATTTTTGCAACTATAAGGTATAGGGGGCTCCAATCTACAAGCCCAGCTTTTCAACAGTCCCCTCCATGACCAACCTGTTTATATGCCTGTTGTACACTGTGGACCAATGATAAATATATTGTTAAGTTTCATCGTTTTACTTTGTAAAATGCAATCCCATGTACTTTATTTATTTTGTTGGAAATGGAAATAAACAAAACGAAATGTGATTTCATAAAAATGACAAGTACGGTAAATTATGAGAACTGATTATTTAGGGGTCATGACGCATTGGTAAGTCTGAATGATTGAATGACAACAATATTGGCAATATAATAATTATTTTCTTCATGGTTAGCCATTCTCACGATAGCCATATCAGAAGCATAAAACTTTTTTTTATAATTCCTAGCATGCACTAACGAGTACTCTTATACACAAGTTTCACACAATACATAAGTTATATTTATAATTAACACTTTGTAAAAGTTCAAACATTTTGATTTCAGTAACACTTTATCAACATCTTTACCATCACAGAAATCCATCCATCAGATTGTAATCATGACAAACAGGCAAGATATATATATATATATATATATATTACACCACGTTGCAATTTCAATATTTACAAAATGCAACATATCGTCCCCCAAATGAGGAGAAATTTCCCGTCAGTTTTATTGATATTATCAAGGATAGAATACGATACTAATTTCAGCCACGAACAACTACATCGGAAAAGATAGAAAGGTTGGAAATACGGGACTTGGAAAGTCTTCCAAAGAGACACGATAGACCAGAACAGACAGACTGACAACGAGAAAGATATAAAGAAACGTAACAAACTTGTTTGTCAGTTATCTTGATAGGGTCACTGAATTACAAAACTACTACAGCTATATATTTTGTATAATATTCATGTTAAACCTAATAGACTAGTCCGCCTATTTCACAAATAAACATGGATGTATATAAAATAGTAATACTTGGCTTTGCATTATGAAATAAGCACCATTTTAGCCATGCACAAAACGTCATTAATTAATAAACACACTCATACAATATCAGGAAACGTCTTGTGACAGTATTTTTGTCAGAGGTAATATGTAAGTCTGAAAAACAAATGTTACAACCGTTGTAAATGTTTTGAAATCAGAAGATGCACAGTTTTTTTTTTCTTCATACTGTTCACTATTTCATTTTCCAATACGCTTTGGTAACCAGATAATGGATCTAACGTTAGTCTGCCCTTCCAATGTTACGATCGTCGCACATCTTAGGTGTGTATTGTCAAGTTCTTTATAATACGTGATCCAACCGAATTTGCGTCACTAAATCAAGCACACAGTAACGTTGTCCATGTCAAGGCGGCCACCGGATATACAGAGGAAGAGATGTCATAGACGTTACCAAGATGATACGAATACATTCGGAAACATCACTCTCCACGGAGTCTTGTCAATATCAAAGATTTTTGAACAGGGCTTTTTGATTCAGCGCGAAACAACACTTACATCTAGCGGCCGTTTGTTCTTTTCATTGCGATGTCCCCCACCACTCGAATCCTCATAGCCTACACATCAGAGAATAGCTTTCACTTTGTTGTGTCACCTTCTACATCACAGTTCTATTTATAAATGGTGGCATCGATGTGCTTAGAGCAGTCGAATCGTCACGAATTGATATTTTTTGAAATAAATAAAACAGGAAAAACGAACAGAAATATCGCAATCGAGTCAGATTGTTATGAAGCCAAGATCAAATCGATGGTCTCGAATAATACATACTGCTACTGCTGCTTCCTCGGTTCCGAATAAAAACGCTACTGGCGACCCCCCGCGCAGGGTCATAGTTCGTGCTTAGGACTTCGTAAGTGTACTCTTCGGTCGACCGTCTGCACACTGGGTTTTTACCGCTCCATTTACCGCAAGGTAAGCACGCCCTCTGCGACTCGCCAACTAGTTGGTAGCCACTCGTGCACTCGAAGGATACCATGCCACCGATCCTGTAGTCTGAGGAATACGTCTTTGCGAAGCGAGGGATGTCCGGCTCGTTACAGTGTGTCAACCTTACATCTGTTCGGGAGGACAAAAGGGTGGAGCATTATCATGACTATTTTACAACTAAACTAACTACTGGGCATATTGTAGAGGAGCCGAATAAGAGAAACATTATATTGTCAATCTTAAAGTCAGATGACCAATATATCTTGTTATTAATGCCTAAGATATTTCCCTATCTTAAGGATGATCAATGCCACATGTAAAAATAACAATGAAATAACATTCCTTCAAAACTTTGAAATATGGTATTATGTATAGGTATGATAGGCTGAATCACTCCCTCCTGATGAGAAACTGTATAATCCTATGGATGCGGAATCATAAGAATAAGATGATTAGCTTACCTCTGACTACAATGGTGACCTCTTCACACTCCTGTGTCACGGTGCCTTCGGACGGTCTCAGGACCTGCGTATCATACTCGGCTGGGCAATACGAGGGACCGCCGGGGGTGCCGGTCCTAAACTTGGGCTTCTTGGAACAGGGTGACGAAACCCTGACCTGACCGCCCATCTTAAACTGGGCGCACGTCCGCCCTTCGGCACTGGTCACACTCGATGACGAAAAAGAGAAATCAAGACCGTTCACTCTGGAAATACACAAAAAAGCGAATCCTTCGTTTAGAGTTTGGTAATATTAAATATCGTGTACAAAAAAATGTACCATGAACTACTAAGAACATTTATTTTATCGGGAAGTTTTCATTCCATAAAATTGCTTATTTTAGCACTTTTGATTCACGGCGACAACGAAGCTAATAATCAATCACTGGTTAATTTATTAACAATCAAATTGACATGAGATGTTTTTTAAACCTGGTGGTATCAAGGACCCCATGGACAGTTCAACCACTTAAACATCTCTCGCGCGGATATTCACCTCGAGGGGTAATTATTCATCTACTAGCATGACAAGAAACGCGTTATAATCATCAGGAACCTTGCAGGTAACCATTTCAAAAGAATAATTGTCGAAGTAGATATTGTTTTGGGGTGGTAGTCTAGGAAATCGGATAGTTGACGAAACCAAGTATTACTCAAGGTACGTGGTCTCGAAGGTTCATGAGACCGAGTGTCTTCTAGATCGAAGATTTTCATCCATGTATACCTACTGACTAGTTGTCGGAAGGACCATTATGATACAACCTCGAAGCCTCTGGCTCAATAATCTTCCTACTATTTGTTATTTTGGAAGATGAAAATATTCGAGCGTGAAAACCTCTGGACTAGGTAACCGTCACTCGTTCCAAATTCCCCCAGACCAACTGTGAAAAAATGTACCTAGCGATTGCTCAGGATTTGTGTATTCTGTCAGAAGGGGGATCTTGGTATTTGATCTGTCTAAACAAGCTTGGAAAGTTGACTTACTCAACAGGGACGTAACTGGCGATCCGTTTACATTTCTTGTCGTAGCACGTTCTAATGATGATACAGGATGTCTCAGGCCAGGGCTGCATAGCACTCCACCAAGTAAAATGTCTTGCCTGAAAGCTCCACACAAGCTCCCCGTGTTGATTTCGTTTCACTTTACCAACACCACTTTTTTTCCACACGCCTGCAGAATGAGTAGAAGACATACATGTACATTAAAATTTATGACAGTGCTTTTGAGTCAAGCCGCTGATGATTTCAAACCAAATACTAAAAACTCGTGCTAAGATTTTGTTATGATTTCTCGAAGGGATCATGCTTTAATTGTAGGAATAGCCCGGCATCCCTGATCCCAGTACACTTTGATCAAACGAACTATTGGACATTCGGGGAAGAACCTAATATATCTAAATATGGACGTCTGTTGTTGCCCCTCTGCTGGACGGGGTCACTGGGGACGGTTAAATGGAGCCCAGAAATGCATTTGATCAAACGAACAAAGTACCACGTGAAACCAGAAGAGCTAACATTCTTCCCTTCTTATTTTGGGTTTGGATAACAGTATTTCTAGTATTAGTGTACGCTTTTGGTCATGCCACTAAATCAAAATAGTATAGAGGAAGATTTTTTCTAAATCTGTACCTGTCGTTTTATCGAAGTACCAGGCGGGGATTCGTGTTCCATGACGGGCACCCCGTGGTTTTCTATTTAGAGGGAACTCGGCTTCGAATGGCAGCATGACGTCGACAAGATCATTGGTCTCCGTGTTGACCACCGTCACTTCGGCCATCGAAAAGGCCTCTAGTCCGGTCAATTTAACTCCTGTAAAACAAAATCGTAAATATGTGTTGCTTATGGATCATAAACACGTATTCCTTAACCCATCTACTCCTGATTTCTCTTACATAAACCACTTAAATTGTGCAAAGATTGCAAATTGGTATCTTATCTTTACAACATGTGATCAATATTTGAAAACTCAAGAAGGGAACTCGTCAGGCTTCTATAATTTAAGTTGTTAATAGTAATGTGATAGCCGTGCTGTTATTCTACAGCTTAATCCATCTTAGTACTCTACGCCAAGGTATGGTCACACGAATGTCACACACGTCACACGAACGTTACGTAATAATTTCTTGAAAATTGTGCTCACCGTCAGCAGATTCTACTGCACCAATCAGCTCAGGCACCTCTTTTAATTCCAATGGATTACTTGTGTTCACACCCGAAAACCTCACCTCAAAGATACTCTCCTCTGGGATATCCAGACTACCTAAAATCGGAATGAACAAAAAAAAAAAAATAGGTATTAGTCAGAGTATTCATCAGTTATGTTTCAAAGTTTGAAAATGGCTAAACTGTCAAGTTGCCAATGTACTGACAGCTGACCAGTCATTTCGACTTCCATAGGAGTGACATCAGGAACATTATGAGGAAGCTACGAACGAAAACATTTGAGATGAACCCAGTACGTTTCTACGTGGGTCTTGAGACATGTTTAGTGTGGTTGCTATGATGTTTAATAGAGGGGGTCTGATTTTTGGCTGAAATCTTTTCTATTAGGGTCGGTCTTGATTGTTGGTAGAGACATAAATCGCACAATCACAACTTTTAAGTGGAATGTAAACTAGTTAGAGCGTACGCAGGAAGGTCTGGAAACATGACTGCCTGAAACACATAACCTGCATATATAATCCCTTATCTTAGCCACAGTACCGGACAAAGATTCGGCATGATTTGGATCTGAAACGACCAATCTTTAATAAGTTTACTTTTTTATACAAATCTTCCTTCAAGATCTAGCAAGAACGATGTGAGTGCTATCGAGTCATTTTGTTTTAAGGATTTCAATATTTGACCCTGTCACGAATGAACTGCATGTCTCTTCATGTGTAGGGCTTCAACTAAAAAGATTACGCGATGATGCTTAAAACAGGTTTACCTGATTTTTGAGACCTCGGTCCCGTCTTATTATTTCTGCGACTGGCTGCGATTTGATAGATATCAATCCCAACCCTGTAGTAAAGATATTAGCAGATTTGTCACTGACTTTTGTCATTTGTCATTGAAAAAGGGCTTTGTGAAACGGGTCCCAGGGTGCTCCTGTTTTGTTTTTGTTTTTTTTTACCTGCTGGAATCTCGACACTGTATGGTATTCCAACGTTGTTGGGTCTGAACTCTACAAGGCGATCCATCCCAGACATCCAGACAAACTCCTTCCTCAGTGGATGCCTGTGAACCAGCATCGGCAAAACGTTTTCTGAAACATAAAAAGATGATGGAGAGTTCTTCAGGATTAATCTACAAGAAAATACTGACTTTATTATTTGGGAATATTCTCGTCAACTACAGTATATTCTTCACATTCACCTACAGCTGTTCAGGATTTTGCTTTTAATAGCTATGTCCTCTGAATGAATATTTTATATTTATTTGCATTAGGTCCCACTATGACATCATGGGCAGGTGATGGGGGCAGGAGATATGTTGTAATCATAAGGGACGCTAAAAGATGCAAAGTTCTTGTTCTTAAAACGATCACATTTCCGTCTTTATGAAGAGCGTTTAATTCCTAGATGTTTCATTTAATCACGGCTATTTATGACATAGGCATCATGAACAGTAATCACTAGACTTGTGGATGCTGCAAATTCATGCTGCAATACCGTAGACGTAACCAATCTTTAATACTCACTTTCTCCTGGTTGGAAGCGGTATGTTGAGGACGTCTCCATGTATCCTTTCTTTGAAGCGACCACGATGATGGGTTCTCCTTCGGGGATGTCCATCCAAAAGAGACCGTCATCGGTGGTCGACGAGTTTGACGTGGTCACCGGCCAGTCTTGGATGGTCGGTCTGATTATTCGAACCTGGACGTCAGGGAGCAGAGCCTGCTGGGCCGAACCGTCCATGGTCAACACGGTAAGACCGGTTGGTACCGGGGTGGTGGGAGGAGATGTGGGTATGATTGTGGTAGGTTGAGGCGTTGTTGTTGGCTCTGGTGTTGTGGTAGGTTCTGGTGTAGTTGTAGGCTCTGGTGTAGTTGTAGGCTCTGATGTTGTTGTAGGTTCGGATGTAGTGGTTGGCGCGGGAGTCGTTGTTGGTTCGGGTGTTGTTGTAGGTTCCGGTGTTGTTGTAGGTTCCGGTGTGGTGGTGGGTGCGGGAGTTGTTGTCGGTTCCGGTAATGTTGTAGGTTCCGGTGTGGTCGTGGGTGCAGGCGTCGTCGTTGGTTCAGGTGTAGTGGTTGGCTCGGGAGTTGTTGTTGCGATTGTCGTTGTCGCGGGTTGTGTTGTTGTGGGTATTGTTGTGGTAGGTGGTGGCGATGTTGGGAACGCTGTTAGGGGAAAAACCACAAAAGTAAACGTGAACGAAACTTTCAATGAACACCAACTTGACTAAGGTTGGTGGATGACCAAAAAAAAATTATCAATACAATAAAATACATCTTAAAATTAGAAAGTAAATCTCATACACATCATACATTCATGATAGGGTAGATGACATATCTGGATGTCTCAGATTCCAACCCAAATCAAAGCGTTTTGATTTTTGGGGGAAAAACTACTAAATGCTAACCAACACTGTCCCTCGAATATGACCTACAGTCATTGTTCCTGTAAAAACTTACCATAGATCGAAGACATGTTTTCTTTATTATTTGTTCTGGTGTTATGTCTAGGAAATATCTAGGATATATACAATCTCTCATTTCATAACCACTCATGACCATAAGTACTCGTGCTGCATTCATACTGAAGACTTACGTGTACATGATTTTCCATCACCGAAATGGGTCGGTGGGCACCGACCGCATTCATACTTGTAGATCACCCCACTCTCAGGGAACACCATAAGCTGCGTGCTGGGAAGGATGTTAAGATCTGTACATGCCACGCCCTCGAAACAGGGATGGTTCTCGCATGTGTGAGGATCTGCCAAAACGAACAATAGAATATCATAGTTTATAGGAAAGAACGGATGCAAAATGTCAAGGAAATTACTTTTACAGATGATTTGCTTTTTGATTGATGAAACAATTTTTTTTTTGTCTAGGAAGTAGCAATAATGTACAATGTTCAGCTGTTGTGACAGAAGTAATGCGAGGAACTTGAGAGAATTGTCGAAACTTTGCACACGCCTTGGTACACAAGTCTTTCTATTGGATCCCTTACATGAAGAATGACCATTATCATTACAGTGTGTACCGACGTGGTGACAAATTGACGTCACAATCAAACATTAATCCGAATTCTTTCAGTAGACAACGAACTGATAACGATAACTCGACTGGTAACTGGACGCGGTAATTACCAATTCAAAAATGGATTCAAAACTCACAAATATAATTTATACAATGGTCTTTCATGATGACTCAAAGGTTTTCCGAGGTTTCTCGGGACGTGGCAACATATATTGAATCCCTTCCGCATCAAAATATACTACTGGTGCACAAGCATTTATTGTTTAAATACTGGTGTGATTGCGCTACTTATTTACCGGAAGCACTTGGGGAAAGAAGCAACCATACTTATGAATACATTTGAAAACGGGTCTAATTCTCTAAATTATCAAGCTTGACAACGTAAAAATGTATCATCGAACTTCAAAACTCGATTTCCCATAATTTACGAACTCACTTAAAGTTTAGATCAAGCTAAAACTCAACGTTCAGTTGAAATCTTATTAGGAGACGGACTCGAAAGATAATAATAATAATAATAATAATAGTGGGTTCTTGTACAGCGCTCATGTCAGTCAGATTTGACCCTCCTGGCGCTCCCGATTATTACCCTGACTTTAGCACGGCTGCCATATGGCGCTCTAGCATTTCAAGGAACAAAGTCCTACCAGGTACCCATTTACTTCACCTGGGTGGAGTGCGGCAAATGTAGATCAATGTCTTGATATAAGATCTTGATATAAGGAAACTTACGTAACCGGATGCAGTTATTGCCATCACCGATGAAACCCATTTTACAGGTACACTTGTAGCCCCCATCCTTCGCGTTCGTGAGAGAGCAGGTGGCGTGCCGGTGACACTCGTGGTCTCCGCTGTTACAAATATCTTCAGCTGGGGAAGGGGCAATAGATAACAATAACGATGAAAAGAATAGGGTTAGCATAGGGCCATTAAAAGCATTCCTTAGTTTGCCTGAGATTAGACAAAATTGTTTGGATGTTGCACTAAGATAAAATGTATTTAGGCTCTGTCATTATTTCGAATGAAAACCTTTAATACTTGCCTCATCTCTGATCTGTTCAATAATTTTCTAAACGATTTGATTATTAAAATCCGAAAAGATCCGGAAAAACCTTTAAAACCTCGACTTATTCAAAGTTTAAAAACGATTGCACACAATTTTCAAGATATCAAGGGGCAGATTGTTTGTGCCAAAGCGGTAACAAGTTTGCAATATCAACACCTAAATGAACAATATAAAACCAACATCTCACTATGCTATTAAAAAAAACAAGGTAACTATATGTCTACTTCTGTTTAATAAATACTCACCCACGCATTTTAACTTTCCATTGACATAGTTGAACCGGTAACCATGGTGACATATACACATGAAATCCCCGTATGTGTTTTTACATCGTCTGTCTCTCCCGCATGAAACAAGGCCCTCCGTGCATTCGTTGATATCTGAAAGAAAACAGAATAAATAAAACCTTCCAACGTATGTAGCCAGAGGTTTCTGAACACAGGTCGCAAACAATGTTAAACAATGTTCCCAGAAAATCCCCTCCTACTATTGATGAAATAAAAAATTACATATATTAATAATAAGTACAATAATTTCAATTCGATTAAACTCAGCGGTAAAATCGAGGTGATCAGTGAACGGAAAAACAAACACATGTAGTAGCATATCATATTTTGATAGCTTCCGAGAAAAAAATTGGTTATATAATTCAAATCCAGCTTTATCAAATGTTAGTTGATATTTCAACCAACTAATACGCTAGCATTAAAACAAAAAAGGGACATTAAAAGTACTACAACATGGGAAATTTAAGTGACAAAAACATAACATTGGCAATCTCATTGATTATTAACTTCCTACGCATTTTCATAAAACTATCTTGATACTTTTTTTTACTTATAAGTACCTTTTTTCCAGGTTACAAGTATTTGCTTAAAAAAGAAAATTACCTTCGCAGTTGTAGCCATCTGCTGCAACTCGCATTCCCGCTGGACAGAGACACCTAGTTTTGTAGTGATCGTAACGCTGACAGCCATATACACAACGACTCGCACTGCAGGAATGATCAGCTGTACAGTGAAATTTAAAAGAAAATGTTGTAGAATGTCCAAAACAAAAGCCCTTTTATGTTTAAAGATCATCTAAAATTCGATGATTCCTTATATACAGACAATATATGCAATGCGTTTGGGCAGATTCGTCTTATACTTCCCAATCATGTATTGCGAAATAAATTTTCTTTTAACCATGAACTTGAATATACCATTTTCAAGTTTCCCATTTTCAAGTTTCAAGTTTAGTTTATTTCCACAATCTAAAAAAAATACAAAACAATCAAAAGACAAACAAGAATACACCATAAATATAAATATAACAGATAATTTTGGGATCGACAATACGCCTACATGCCTGTCTATGACCAATCCCTTGAGTATACGTGAATTAAAAGTCAAATTTAACAAAAACATAAACTTTCAAAATGTATTCAAATTCATACTTGTTGAACTAGCTATTACATCCACCTGCTCCATTTATTGTATCTCAATAGTCAGAATGCAAATTGTATACATTAGTCGTAGCTAGGTCAGACAACCATTATGACCTGCCATACCTCAAATTCAGTAATGCACGCAATTTGCATGCTGGCTATTTAGATATGATTGTTCGTAACGGGTTAATGAAATAATTCGTATCGCAGAAGAACTTCACAAAGGCGTATCTATTATATGTTATCATCACATTACCAAAATGGCCTATTGTCACACCCCTAAATAAAAATATCGTTTCTTACAAATTTGTGCTTATCAATATCCTATTAAGAAAGGTGCTACATAGTCATACTTTTATAAACTTGCAAAACTATTGACATGTTTATATCAACTACATGTAAGTATCAGATGTACAATAGGTTATGTAACCGATATAAATACTAATCAATAAACATACAGAATTGGTATTTCAAAATTGGATGATGCTATGAAATTTGACGGGATATTTAAAGGCCCACTGCACTACTTGTAGCTACTTGCGCCATCTAAATAACAAGCAGTGCCTAATCAGAGACCATTGGTCCCCCATGATCCTATATTTAATAAAATAAAAAAAAAAAAAAATAAAAAAATTAACCACCTGTCCAGTGACCTTGCAGGGCGCTCTAATCCCTCCTATAAACTACGGCAGATAGCTTTAACTAGGGCACATTTATAGGTGGAACAAAAACGTATTTACGATACGAATTATTTTGCCAAATTGGATATGTATCACGTTTGAGATTTATACATACTATTGTATATTTACAGACGTCTCTGAGGTGTTGCTTTTGTTTATTCGTGCTCATATTCACAGTTTTTTTAATTGAATAGCAAAAATAACCTACCTATACACGTTCTGTTATCGGCGAGAAGGGTATTACCAGCCTCGCAATAGCAGCGGTAACTACCAGGGATATTCATGCACCGATGCTGGCAAGGTCGTTGGGCACACTCGTTTACATCTGGAATTGAAAATTAAATGACAGATAAAAAAAAAAGTTCACAAGGACATAGTTGAAAGTCGACAATTTGTATTAAAACGAAATAATGTATACGCTTACCATTTGGTTACGAATTTGGACGATGCGATTTCGACGCCGGCGACATATTTTTTTCTGTACAGAGACAGGTCTGCTTATATTGTAAAGAAAGATATTTCGAAACGTTTTTTTTTTTAATTCGTTGTTTTTTTACGATGGTATACGAAATAGCTCAGAAGTTCCAAACTATGTGAAAATTTGCAATCCTCACCGAGCTGACAATCCTGATAACGAGCATCGAAAAAAAATCTTCCTCTTTGCCTTCTTTCTCGCAATCATCACAAAAATCGATCTACTTCTCTGCCGCAATCATCGTTCTGAAAGTCCATCATTGACACGTCATTTGACTTGCAAACGCTTCAATTAAATCTATATATGAATGTGCCGAATTCATCTTTTTTCATGATTATTTTGTTTACGGATTGTTCAAGCGATGTTGATCTTCACACGGTTTCTTTGGGACAATGTTGTCTCATTAGTGATTATATTTGCCTCGAATGATACATAGCTCTATAAAGCGTGTTTTTGTTTTGTTTTGTTTTGTTTTTTGCAGCTGTTTTTGTGTGTGTGGTTGGTTGGTTAGTTTTTGTTTGTTTGTCTGCTTGATTAATTGATTTCGTTTCCGTATCTTTTTTAATTCTCAACTTTAAAAATGACTGAAAAAATAGTAGTTTGGAAAATTACTACAACCGATTAAAAGATGCTTAA
>BEXV01000875.1:93561-111267 GCA_003118195.1 Hemicentrotus pulcherrimus
CATATTGGCATTTCAATGTTTTCCTCTCGTTCCTCCAGGCTAGAAATAAACCACTCCCAGGGAACTGAATTCAACATAAGGAGGGTTCAATCACGTTTGAAGTATGAACCCCTTCAACGGACGCATCTACATACATGGCAAATCAGATGTTGTGGTCCAGTGGATACGTCACCCGGCTGCAGGTCGCAAGGTACGGGGTTCGCGTCCCGCCGCGGCACTTGAACAAGACGTTAATCTACATTTGCCAATCTCCACCCAGGTGTAAGATGGATGGATACCCGGTAGGATGCGAAAGTTATTGTGGTTGGATGAGTAAGTGGCGCTCGTAAAATGGCGACTGACCGGAATGCCCCACAGGGAGTCGAGAATGTGCATACATTGTGTGCGGGTAAGCCTGAATCCGATGATCAGGGTAATAATATGTACTGCGCCTAGAAACAAATAAAAGTGTTAGGCGCATTATAAATGTGAGCTATCATTATTTTACTATTTAAAATGCAAACGGATCCACGTGCACCAACTCCCCTTTGAAAACCAAATCACATCTGAAACATAAGCCACTACCCAGAGACACTCATTGACACATAAAGGAACAACTCACACTTAAAATATTAATCCATCTATTAAAGATGCTTGCTTCGATGTCTTCTTCCAACCTTCTGCTTCTCCCAGCGCACTTATCTGCACGTAATGACCCTATAACACCTGACACGTAAAACACTCCCAGAGCTCATCTTTTCGCATGAACGACCAAATAACAACTAGATGGTACAAATCCAAGAGGTGTAATTCAATGGAGCATTATCCTCTCATCCTCTTATCTCATCCCTAAATATTAACACAACCCATTTTCAAGAACCAAATCACGCCCGAGAGGCATTCTCCCAGAGGTGCGATTCAATGTTTTCCCCTCCAACATATGCAGGCTACACATAATCCGATCCCAGGGTATTCTTCTCCCCATGAAGGATCTAATCAAAACCAAACGATGATTATTTCCAGATGTATGATTTCATCAAAATGTTCCCTCCCTTTGTCACAACAATTTACAATCATCAAACATTCTCTCTTTAAAAAAAAACAGTTTACGAGAGGATAATGTTCCAAATTAATGTGGAGCAGATTGATGACAAGCAGCACAAAACATATTTGTTAATGCAAGGAAATGTTTCTAGTCCAATCTTCATTTCTTCCCTACCATCTTCACTTCATTGCAATTAAATGTTCCGAAGTTGTAAAGGCAAGTCACATGAAGACTTCAAATTAAAAGTTTTATTGTCTATTTAGATCTAAATTCGAGGAAACATTAATGTTGTATCCCACTGTGGATCCTTACTCATAAAATCTTACTTCATACCGAAAGGTGCAAAGGTTATAGAACTCACAAGGTTCCAAATGATATTTCGGGCCGTCGCTGAGGGGGCTGACCTCTCCCCCTTCAAAATTTATTTTGCAAAATCTATCATTGGTATTACTTTTATCAACAGATGTTTACTTTTTTCTGAAACATTGTCGGGAATCGTCGTAAGCATAAAACCCGATTTTCGCTCGTCCAACAGTGGGGAGGGGTAAAGTAGTGCCTTATCGAAAAAGTGGGGCAATGAATACGTATCCTGCAAAACATTTACTTCAGTGTGGCCCAAATGGTTGTCGTTTCCCACGTAATCCAATTAATTTACACCTTTACACCATTAATTTCAGAGAAACAGTTTAGGAAACAGGCCCATTATTCAAACAAAGATAAACATAATCACCTTAAACTTCTCGTCCTTTTGACTTTTGATGACCCTAAACATTGTCTGCGATGGTCACATTTTCTCATACCTTCATGGTTGCTAGAGATATTAACCTACAAAACTGAAGGTCCTGCAAAATATACGTTTTCATCTTTTTTTATCTCCCAAACGTTGTAATGGTTTCCAGTCACTCTGAGATCGTTAAGAAATTGAGAGGTTAAACAACCTACGTTAGCCACTCGAAACGAATCCAGAACCGTCCGAAATGGTGCCAAATTAGGTCTTGACAATATTTTATTTCTTTCAATTACGGGACCTTGTTTTTCCGTCCCTAAATATGCAAGAACCAAGATCGTTTTCATCTCTCAAGTAATTGCTATTTCAGCCCTCTCCTGAATCCGAACGTAAGACATTCTGTAGTCAGTCCTCCTCATACGTATAAGTTGAAGTTGTTCAATTGATATACGGATATTTTAGAAAACACTATTATGTATTTCACTGCTCCATTATATTCATGATATTTATTCATGTACGTTACAAGTTTGAAGCTCATTGATAAGCATTTTAAATATCCAGACGAAATTTGGGGCATCAGACATTATAGGAGGCTCGATAGCTCAGTCGGTAGAGCAGTGGTCACGTAATCTGGTGACCTGGGTTAGAAACCAAGTCGATGCGCTAGTGCTCTTTGGTAAGGCATTAATCCTCATTACCAGGTATCTCGGGGAGGTTGCCCGTCTAGTTGCTAATTTACAAGCATTTATGCTTTCTTAGCGTCAGGTGAAATAACCACCACCACATTATAATTCGGATGATAAGTATGAGGACAAAGATAGCGAAATGTTATTATAAGGTCATCATAGTTCTTAGAAGGGGTCTATAATGAATACAAGATTAATCTTCTTAAAGTTTGGAGAACTGTCAAGTGTCATCTGTTGGAAATAGTTAGAACATATATCTCTAAGCAATATTTAAACCATCATTTTTTTTTTTTTTTTGCTCATGACAGTGACCTCGCTATCGTCTCATTGTTTCATCCAATGTTTTTCCCATTCTCTTTTTCATATAAATATATATATATATATATATATATATATATATATACAGAGCTAGTACTCATATTGAGAGGTATTCTGAAGAATATTACCTGCAGTCGAACTATTAGCTCCGTAACTTAGCACGCGATTCCCTGATGAATTATATTGTAATGTTTCCAAATCAAACTCGAAAGATAATTTGTCAAATTCCCTTGGTATCACTTAGGGGCACAAGAGAAAACTTTGTTCTTCCCCATGAGTTGCCATCCCAAACATTAGGAAATGGGAATGAGGAAGGGACTTGAATGGGAGCAGAAGAAGAATGAGTTAGTTTGATTGTATCATTTTGCTAAGGTGAAACTTTCAATCGTTTTTTGTAATAGATGAGTCATTCTGTATAATACGATTGCATCCAAAATTCAATCCAGCTTATATTACGCTGCCAAAATTAAGATCATAATAACTGTTTTTTACAGATATCAATACAAATGTGGAATTCACGAAATAGGATTACAAAGAATGAAGAGTTTTCAATTCAGTTTCTTTTAATAACGGCATTGTTTAAAGATGTTTCCAGTTCTACAAATCTGATATGCATGGCCATATACGTGGTATCATTGTCTGTGATATGGTATAATATTGAAGCCCTGACAAAATTGCGATTCAAGTGCTTCAAGAGGTAGAAATCTTTGAGTGACCGGTTTGACCATACTCATTTTCTCCAAAGTGTCATAAAGAAACCGTTGGGAAAACGGTTTTTGAAATTTCAAATTCCAATCACAAATATCTTGATAATCAAACATGCGATTGGCTCGTAAAGCCATGGGATTCATTTCTGATCTAAAGGTTTATAATTATGATTGCAGCATGAGCTAAATCCAGGGTTTTGTTGAGAATCAGAGGCAAAGTTACCTAATACCTTTAAAGTTTCGAAGATAGTTTAAAGCTGAGAGGTTTCTGCACTATTCTACCAATAGTCCTAGAGGAACAACGAATGAAATGTTTTCAAAAATAAGAAATGTAAGCTTTCTTTTAATGGACAAAACAACTTCACAAAGAAGAAGAAAACTCATTGTGCATTTAAAGTCGCCGCGTTCAAAATAAAGGAAACAAAGTAAAAAGTGAAGTAGCGAAGCAAACACTTGAAATGCCTACGTATGTTTAGAAATAAAATAAGCGATCGCCCCTTTCTGAAATGGTCGTAGGAGAGAAGGCGACGTACCGCTCTGGAGAAAAACAATTGTCTAATGTAGGGGGTACTTGTAAAGCATGAGATGAAGAGGGATACAAGTGAATTCAGACAGTGGTTCAGAATGAGGATTAACGCAGAAATAACTCAAACATGCTCAGAAAAGGAAACAAATGTTAGATAGATAGCTCTTAAAACACGTCAGGTGTGCTTGAAGAGTGATTTATTGGTTCAAACAAAGATTAAAGTATTATTCGTTTTTACAATTTGTTTTGCGTTCTCGGAAAACATCTACGTGGAAGTTGGAAGAGGCATGTCAGAATGTTATACAACACTTTAAAGAAGTCCCATTTGTTGCAATCTTACCAATTGTGGGAAGAATTTAAACACATACAAAATTGACGCATGTGGGTTTTTTCCTTCTCCTCCTCCTCTTCCTCCTTCTTCAGCTTTTCCTTCTTCTTCTTCTTTCTCTTTTTCTTCTTCTTCTCCTCCATCTTCTTCTTCTTCTCCTTCATCTTCTTTTTTTTCCTTCTGCTTCTACCTTCTCTTTGTCATTTCTTCTTTTTTTTTTTTCCTTTTTCCTCATCACCTTCCTACAGTCCATTGCTTCGATAGTCCCTTTAAATGGCGGATTTATGTCCAATATTAAGGAAGACATTTGGTAAATTTCCAAAATGCCTGAGTTCTACTGGTCCATCTGAATTTCCGTTTTTACAAAAAGGGGTGCACGGAGGGGTAGACAAGGTTCGTTGACAACTCATCTCCTTAGAGATAAAACAACACAAAGGAATACACATGAAGTACATATTTAAAACATGTATATTCACCACATTGACTTTAAGCGAATCAAACAGGCCGAGGTTAAGTCCAAAAAGAGATAAACTGAGTGGATTTTACATCCGAGGGATAAATTAGGTAGCAATTAAGGAAATCAAAACCTCATCAAAGTATGTAATCATATGTTATTTAACCTTGACAGATTTCATCTTTGGCAGCGAGGAAGAGATAATAAATTCAATATGATAATTGACAGTATAATTATATAAATATTTCAAACAAAGTTATATATACATCCATGAGATCGCATTTCACCATTTTCGCCCAACGATATTTAGTGGCCTAGATTTCTTAATATTGATATCTAGAGTAGATTCAAACGCTGATATCCAAGGACAACAACTGCCAAGCTCTTAAGAAAAGTTTCGGGTGACTTTTTGTACACCTATTACAAGCGGTATCTGTTTCGTTCCGTTCGGTATAAGATACAGTTATGAGCAATTGCGATAATTATCGGAGGAAATCTTGATCTTTGAACAGCCAATAACGATCATGCGCAGAAATGGGGTTAGGGTGAATTTAGGGGGATTATGACGGGGGTAAACTAATTGCTCCTGACACCCTTTATCCTAATCTTCTAGACGAAGGCAATATAGGTAATTTACCCTTTCATAGTTATTAAGGTCTATGCACGTTAAAGTCAGGTGTTACAGGAACAAGGGGATGTAATACGATGAAACTCTCTCCATATTTTAGATAAAGACAACTTCTAGAACGCCACAGGCTTAATTTAGAAGATGGAGAAGAAGAAGAAGACGAAGAAGAAGGAGAAAAAGAAGAAGTTACAGAAGAAGAAAATAAGAAATGGAAGGCGAAGGAGTACAACAAGAAGGAGAAGAGGAAAAATATAAGAAATTGAAGAAGAAGAATCAGTAGAAGAAGAAAAGAAGAAGAAGGAGAAGAGGGTATTGAAAACATCTCAGAAGAAAAAACGGTTGGGGGTATACAGATGGCTAAGAGTGGTACGAAGAGTGTGACAAATTCAGAGAAATCCAAGCAGATCAATGATTTAAGAAAACTAAAAAAAGAAAGCTTATCGAAGAGATACTTTGCTTGAAGAAGAGAAAACAAGATGTCCGGAAAGGCAACTCATTTGGGCTTCGATATCCCTGAGAAGTCTCTATTTATTGGGTTAATGACATTCAAGAAGTGACTTGTGGTCGGATGGGGATGACTCCTCTATTACATGTTACATTGGGGAAACCCTTAAAGATGCGATAACATCTTGAAAGAAACTGTCTGAAAGTAAACAAAAGAGGTTGATTTTGTTGTACAAAATAGTTGATGTTTACTGTTAGGTGCTGGGTTATTTTGATTGATCCATATGGACATAAATTCACTCAGTGTTACTGAACAAATCACATGCACCGCACACAGAATTTGGTATATGGGACTACTAAGAACATATTTTATCCATTTCGCCATATTATGAAGAAGAGCATTCATTGCTGTTATGGTATCCGTTCATATAAGATTTCTTTTTGAATGAGAAAACTCACAACTATTTTCCTCCTAAACCGGAATACAACGATATCTCTCTCAAATGAAGCCCCCGCATGCTACCTTTGTCCCTGCCACTATCTAGACTAGAATATATAGACATGTAATTGAATGGGCACCCCCATATTTCAATTTCAAAATTTATCAAGCATAAGCGCGAACTATGATGATATAACCTCCAGATGTAATATACATGTACGACGCGAAAATTTTGTAACTGTGAGAAAAGTCCTGCACAGAATAAAAATAAGCGCAAACGATTTAAATTTAATTTTCCTTATTAATTAAATAGCATCCTTTAGGTTAGGTTTGAAAACTCCAAGTAATTTTTATATTTCAAATATTCGATGGCAATTTATTATGATACGATATGACAATATCAGCTCAATTTGAGAGGAATAAGCGCCCAACCGTGACCATTGCCAAATATACCGTGACTTATCTGTCAAACTTAGACACGTTAGAGTATTCTGCAATTGGTCCTTGTATCCCATTTTACCTATGGTTTATTCAAGCATTTGACTAATCTCGAGGAAAATGGTAATTGAAAGATAATGGCATGAGACCATGTAGGAAATGTGGTTCCCCTCTCACCCCGGGTCATTTTGCACGGGTAAGGGGGTTTCCGCTCACAGGAAAACCACGGGAAACTGTCGGGGTACAAAACTCCGAGAAAGGCACCGCCGGTAATCCATGTAAGTCAGTCGAGATGTTATCTCATGGGGATGATGATTTTTAGAAATTTCCTCCCTTTTCTGCTTAATAGACGGTGTAGGAATCGTGTTCATATTTAATGAGCGTTCGTGAACTTCGTGTAGTGTAAGAATATCACGAAAAGACACGTGTGGGTGCTGCTTTTAGCAGACGGGATGGGGTTTGACTTTGGGAAGGTTAAAGAGTGAATAACCGCATACCCCCACGGACCCCACCCAATCCAGAAAGGGTCAGGGCGAGATTACGAATCACACATCAGTTGATGATGATCAGACGAAATATGGCAACATGAACCCATCAAATGAAATTAATGAAGACCCTAAACAGTGGCCGCTTTTCTTTGCCATGCATGTGTGTGTGGGGGATTACAAATCGAAGGTCTCCCAACAAAAATGATTGTGAGTGTAAATTTGTCTTGCTATATTTAGTTAATTCAACACAATGCAAGTGGGGTACCTAGAACATAATTAGACTCTTTGAGTTGTGTTTATGTATTGTGATCACATTACTTATTTGAAGTGGTCTACATACATACACAGCTTGAGTAAATCTACTTTAAAATAAACTAGCATGTTGATTTGGGAGCAGTACTGTTTTGGATGGCATTTTACGTCGATGATTCATGAATATTTTGTTTATTTTAGCAGTCTGCATCAGACGACAAAAACTTTTTTTTTTAAATAGAAGTTTGCCGTAGAGAATGCACATTCAGTGCTGGTCATACAAGAATACCACAGTGAATACAATAACCATCAACCATTTGAACTTTAAAGTCGTGTATTAATTGTCTTGGGAGAGTTTCAGCAAGTTTGCAAATAAAATAATATCATCTCGACCGATTTTATGTATCAGTTGAAGAATTTTGTCTCACCGGGCCAATGGCCATTTCAGGAGCCTTCCCTCGCAATGCCCCCTCACAAACGTCATCTTTAATTATAGTGCTTCAACACGACACAAAACACATTTATGTTCGAACAATGCTAGTATAGTGTCGTAAGGAAACCAACAAGCACAAGTCAGTTTAATGCTCGTCAAGGGTTTCATAAAGACCCACTATGCTCCCTTTGTTTCCTCGTAAGAGTGGGGGAAAGCAAAGGTTAACAGCACTTTAGAGATTTCAAGTTCTTCTCCTCCCACTTTCTTCATGGCAATCTCAATGTTGTTTTCACCTTCTATCAGTAGAAGTATTGAAAGTAGAACAATGTACTCCCAAAGTAATGAGTGTAAATTATAATAAATGACTAGCTTTGGAAAGGATCCAGAAGGTTGTCGTGATAACTTCGATTGAAAATACAAGATATTAACAGGCTACAAATTTTGTATCCCCTTGTTCGTCAACTTATTAAATAAAACAAATAACTATTTAAATATAATTAATGAAACAAATGAAATAAAACAAATGATGTAGATCCTGAGCCAGGATGTTTTAATCGTGCGAGCGATATGTGTAAAACCTACGGACACCTGAGTGTGCATTGATTTGTACAGCCTCTGTAAAGATTGCTCTGAGTGCAGTTTGCTTATTTGCTTATTATTCACTGGAATAAAAAGTATTGGTAATATAGACAAACATAATTTACGCAGGTTATCTTTGTGTACTCAAACAAATAAGATAAAAGAGATGTTCAGGAATACTTAACAAGAACATCTGTGCGTTATCATTTATATTACCCCTACCAATATTTCTCGAAATGTTACCCTTTTCGTTCCTAGTTTGCCAATTGGGATACCTGTCGGCTCCTTCCGGGAGTGGCAAACTAAAATCGAAAAGATCACGAATTATGGTTGGATTTATGGAAGTTCTAACCTACAAAGGGCATGGTTATTTATTGCTTAAAATAACATTGCCGTGAAGCGAGTTTGGACACAAGGGTTAAATATTTGTGGTTGGGGAATGGCCGCTTGCAGGTGACCTCCTTTCTGTGACCCCTATATTGGTGGCGCTTTATTTGATACCATTATAATGATCGTGCCATAAAGTTTGAACAAGCTTTATTATTGATAAATTCATATGAATGGGCGAATTATTAATAGATATTGCCAGTTCAATGAAGGTCATAATTGTATTGTTCCCGTTGTTCAAAAATGTTGAGGGTGGAGACCGAAATCCTCTTCTCAACCTAAGTTATCTATCGAAGCAAAGAGATGACTTTTGTTGTGTAAACAAATATTACGAATGATATGATGATTAATAGTCCTGGTATTTATAATATTTAGGCTCGTCCCTAACCGTCGTTTTTGATTTTTGGAATCCCCTAATTATGTGACCCTATTTTAGGGATACGACGGAATCAAACAAATTTATTTAAAAGTCGAAAGATAAATTTATCGTCACATACAATATATTGTTTGAAATCAATGATAATGATTCTCGTCACCCCCTTATTAAAGATAAACTCCAGTTCTGGTTAAAAAAAAAAAGAAAATTAATTCTCATAGAATCAAACGAAACTTACACTGAATGTTCAAGATTACAAATAAATGACATGTGCCAAACACTTTTGGAAGAAAATGTATACTGGCTGAGTAATGAGCATTGAAAGACAAGGAAACCAAGGGTGTATTAGCCCCGACACCATGTGGGTTGTCCCATATATAGCTTTCTGTGTACAGTGCTTGTTACTTTATCAAGACTCGGTCAAATTTATTATGATATTGATGAATCCAGAACCTTGCAGTGCAAACCAATACTTACATGCTACATGATCAACTGTTTCTTATCCTTTCCACGCCTTTTCTTTCACAATGCAATCGCATTACCAGTACTAAAGTTTAGCTTTAATTTCCCATCTTTTTTAGCCAGTCTACTAATGCAGGAGGATGAACATCACCACAAATGTTTTTTCATTATTTGGCGTCATGAAGCCAAACACTACAAGAACGCACTCATTTTCATGTTGTAAGGCTGCATCGTCTGTTATTTGAGCGGATAATGTTCACGCGCTTTGTGCTAGTTGTTGGCACGTTTTGTCCATGGTGTAAGCAGGGAGTGTTAGTTTAATCCCTGGTGTAAGTGCGGATAAAGACAGGTATGTGAAGATGAGGTTTGAGATGGATCTGAAGAGGATTTGGAGGAAAATAAGAAAAGGGAAACAATGAGGGTTCTTGAAGACAAGGCCAGGCTGAAGATAGTACACATGATTACATCAGGGAGTTGGGTATCGTAAATACAAGCACGAGCATACATAAATGAGCTCGACAGGATTTATGTCAAACGTTCCAACATCGTTACATATAATAAGCCGGCCGAATATACATGCAAGAAGAGGAATATCTGTTGTGGCATTCGTGGATATTGAGGCTAGTGAATACGTACCAAAAAGTTTTCATACTCGATTCAGTTGCTTCCATAATCATTCATATAATTATTATTACAACAATAATAATAATAACTACATTTATATTGCGCACATATGCATTCAAGTGGATGCCAAAGGAGCATATACAAAGTACTATTTTGTTGGTCATATTTACTCAGTTAATGTGATTTAACCTAGAAATGATTTATGTCATCTTATTAATGTTCAAATTACTCATGCCATCAATTATCTAAAAAGACAAATGTAGGGGCATTACATTTAGGAAGGTTCCGCCTTGTGGGCGAAACTCAGAAGAAATTAACGGCGAGGGTTGCATAGTCCTATATAAAAGATCATTCTGCAATGTCCTCCCTGGTAGCAAGAACATGGGAGTCATCCATTATTTCCTTTTAGTATTAAAAATAAAAATCATTTGTAAAGCACCTCGAATTAAGCTTGTATAATTGAGCATTACCGTGCCCTTATGGGATTATTCAACAGATGTGTAACAGAAAGAAACAATGAAAGTGCAGCGTAATGTTGCAACTCCAAACAACGACGCGTTCATTCATTACGTTGGCTTCAAGACAACCAAAGGAACCCCATTTACGATAGCAGAGAGATCGTACAACACGAATGAGTGAATGGAAAGTCGGGAATTTCAATGCTATCATTATTTTGATACATGTTCATATAATGTAAATGCGATGACTAGAGGCATAGTACGAGAACCACAAAGACATATAATAATCTTTCTTGGCATACCTCATAGAGACAATGCATTCCGTGAAGAAGTAGTTGCAATAGTTCTGAACCCACTAGTAAAGTCTTTGATTTTTGGTCTTTGTATTTTGGACAAAGACCAAGATAAAGCAATGCTCATTCTGAATAACTATAATCTTTATGAGATTGGTCACTTTTTGTAACCCGCAGAAAACCTAGAACTACTGCTGAAATCTTCCACTGAATTGGCTACAAAGGAGCCTAACATAATCCAAACCTCTGACATAGACGAGATGGCACAACAGGAAAGACTAGATGGAATCTGGTGGGATTTCTTCTTTTATGCAATGCAAACATACGGACAACAAGGAGAGAATTGTTGAAAATCCTGAAACACAGTGGCGAAGCATGAACTCACCTATTGAGGGGCACTTGAATGATGGGAGGGGGCGCACCGGTCGTACTGGGAAAATTAAATTAAATTTTTACAGGGCTACTGATTAAGGGGGTGGTGCGGGAGATGGTCTTTGTTATCGTCCATTTTTTTTTCCTTGTCCCTTGCCCTAGCTCTATTTCTCATTTGTGTTCACGACTCAATTTATGAGGGGCACGTGCCCCCTGTAGCTACGCCATTGCCAATACTTCACATTCGGATGCCGAACAGGCATTATCTCTATGTTTATAATTCAACAAACAGACTGCATGAGATGACTCTCGAACAAACATAGTTTCCTCGTCGCTGCATCATGTTTAAGATCAGCACGTTTCTAAGATTACATTGAGAATATGTGAAGCATCTTCTGTTGAGTACTTACCCTATCATCAAAACAGATTCATGAGATGCAATTAGTGTCTTACATATTACCATCGATGCATTTTTGTCTACTTCTTGGGTGGGTAAGCCGTATAAAGAAATAAAGATGTTGGTTGATCACATTTGAAGGGCAGAGGATCATGTAATTCAGCGATGATGATAAGCCCATACTTAGTGGGATGATCTCAAGAACTTACGAATGACACTTAATTGGTTAACGTCACATGAGTGAGACTCCTTCATCGGGAGGTAAAACAAAGTACTTTCACGTGCTAGAAACTATTACGGGTCGCCCTGTTGGCCCTGTTCTTCTTTTTCATCAACAACAATCTAGAAGAAGAAAAAATAAGTTCTACAGTTATAACCCTATTTCCTCATTACAGTTCATGGTTACTTTTCATCCTGATGATTTCTCGAGAAAGATTCAACAACAAAAAATGTAACCTAAAAACAATTTCAAGGTTTCGTTTGAATAGATAAAAAATCCTCAAATCTATGAAATTTCACCCACGTGCAATCCCCAGTCCTCTAACGAAAGATTTCCGACGAGTGACCATGTTGGTCACCGTGCTCCAGATGGCGCGGGGCAAATTACATGTAGTCCTAAACGAGGACAATCTGTAGGGACCTCGATCACTAGAAAGTGGACTGGTCTAACAGATAAGTAAGGTAGTTCCTTTATTCTATCGCAGAATAAAAAATGAGAAACGGAAGAGGTGATGAGTTGATGAGGAAGGGACTGGACGGAAAAGATGGCGCTGGTGTTTTAAGTCTGAAACAGGGACTACCTTTAGGGACGTCGATCGAAAGGGGGACTGGTCTTACAGATAAGTGAGTTTCCTCCTTCATTCTGTTGCAGAATACAAGATAAAGCACGGCAGAGGTGGTGAGATAATAAGGGAAGGAACTGGACGGGAAAAGGAAATAATTAGGCCAAAGCCATGTATAGCTAAATACTCGGCGATGACTCTGCAGTCCTTACTTTATAGGATGATGAACTTCCAGAGACGCACCTACAAATGGTTAGTGACAGCTTGTCCAAATTTCCAATTAAGATTAATTGGATTCGTGCTTTTATCGTCGCACCCACTTCTATTCTGCTTGACCGGTACTCACGTGTAGTGTTTCGATTTTGAGCAGGTTTGTTGTGCTACTATAAAAAGTGCGTCTTCATGGTGTTTCAACGAAAAAAATGTGTGCATCTGTAACGAGGCCTATATATTCGTACCATAAATAACAACTTCAATGGGTCCTCCGTAATACTGCAATAGCATATTAGTTTTAGCAAAGTTTTCTTTCACTGACCTTACAGTGAACTTGTTCTATTGACATGCGTATAAAAAAATTGTGCTCTTGACCATATACGATTGATGAAAGGAAATAGTTTTGAAAAAGTATCGACACAAAAATTATGAAAATATCACGATCAGGAAATATTTATTTATTCTATTTGCGAATTATTTGAGGAACGAACACCCATATTTGCAATGCCTGTCTAAGGTGAATTTGTTTGATTGTTTGAACAGAGGATGCTCTCCGTACAGTCCGATTTCGACTTGAAGATTGGCACAATTTTACAATCGGGGTTTTCAATAATAACACTTTGTGTATAGGATAAAACTACACATGTCGCATGATTGATTATAGTTTTACACGAAATAAACATAATTGATTTCAGCCGACCAATTCAACCATTACAACAAAATAAACCATGTTTATGCTACAGTCAAACCTGTGGTAGTGATCACCTCTCTATAGAGGTAACCTGTCTATAGCGTCCATGTATTTTTTCATACCTCGAGGAAGAAATGTGCGTTTCAGAACCCATTGTTGCCATATTTTAATATTCAGATATTATTGATATATCAAGTTATAAAACCGTGTATCATATGTGTTTTGTTATACTCTGAAAGGGGTCAATAGAATTCAAATTCAAGTTTCAAGGTTCTCTGGAAAGACCTGACTACAATGGCCACTCGTTCTGTTTTCCTTAGATAAACTTAAAGTCCGTCAATACTACTGGGCCAGAAGGGATTAGACCAAACAGCGAGGTCAGTGACAGGTGGCTATCTCATTAACTCAGCTCTCATCTAACATAAGAAAAAGAGGATCATGGGGGACCAACAGGCACCGATTGGAGAATTTTTCTATATAGAGGGAGCAAGTAGCTACAAGTAGGACAGTGGGGCTTTAATTGTCAGGTTTGACTGTATTCTGAAACTACAACAGGGTAAAGATGCATAACATCTTTTTGTGTATCACGGACTTGTCATTAAAAACAGTTTTTAGTTCAATAAGATTCAGTCGAAATGTTTTAGGCTCGAATTCAACTCGCTGATCTTCATGTGTCACTCTTCTTTAACCGTGTTTAACCCGTAGAGTGTCCAGGAAAGGTTTTTCAAATCGGATCGAACGGATTAAAATATTGGTTACCCATTGGGACTGAGCGCTTATTTCTGGCCGTTCGACTCTAACCAGGTAAATGGCCAAAATATCTCAAGGAGTTGCGTCACCGATCGGTGGCGGGCATGAGAGCTTTACAAGAATCCAAACTTTGTACGAAAGCATTTCATTTCAAGATATATTTCTTTAGGGAACTGAAGTTGCAGAAGTGGTGCTGATATTCGTTTGATACGGAACCAAAGACATAAATCAGTGATAAAGTTCAAAATTAGCGATGTCATTATAAAAATCATCTATGAACAATAAATTATTATCCAAGCCTAAACACATACAACACAAAAATGATACCAAACGATAAGGGATATTATACTCTTTCAGAACATGTATGATAACCTTTCGTTCAAAGCTGACTTTTGAAATAAATGACAATTTTCTGAGTGTAAGCTTTTTTTTACTCACACGGTACAATGTAGAATCACTACAGGGATAAACAAAAAAATATAATGGTATGTAAGATCTCAACCTTACGAACAGATTCCTGCTCCTTTATACTTCAAATAGTTTTTTGTATACCCCTCAACAATACAATCACTGCACTACCTGTATTGACTGTATACCAAAAGGGGTCAAGTTCAAGACGGTTCCATTCTATTGTATAAGAGTGAGGAATGCGACACTGCAGGGGTAACGTGTCACACCCATTTTCTGGAGCGCTCCTCAACATTCACCTGTTTAATACTCGTGATAGGGGTAATATTTTCCAACGCACTTTGGCAGCGCATGGAGATTGATCTATACAAAAAGCAGTCCTTAAAATGCACATGTTGAAAAAGTGGGGTTTGGATTTCTAGTGCACTCGGGAAGCGCTGACAGATGTATAGTAGTTACATTTAAATGTACATGATAAATAATATTACAGTAATGGTTTAGTAGTGTCCTCTATATGAAGTAAAAGAGCACTCAAATGTATTATCATTTCACAGATGTAAGATATTACTTACATTATAATCTATATATCAGTTCTAATTAAATCGAACATAATTTTGTTACTAGGCTTAACAAAATCCTTTTTTCCTTCTTTTGTTTAACTTTGTAAATAGTGTAAATAGTTCCCTACAAAACTTTAGGAATTATATTTGTCATATATTATATATTCGAAAGGTGTTGTAACGAATTAAGCTCTATTTGCTTATGTTTCATCACCTTTGTGTGTTCATTCTTCAAACTGTATATTAGTTGCAACTTATCTCTGGTAAAACATTGTTATATTCTTTTTCACGTGAATTAAATTCAAATGGATTGTAAAATTGAAAATGATTTGTTATATTATATTCATTTTTCATGTGATGTTAACTTCAATGAATTGTGAAATTGTGAATATGCATAAATGAATAAATAAATAAGTATTAACATAATTAGTAGTTCCTCTTGTCTAAAGAAAAAATATTAAATACTGTCTACATGTACAATAATGAGTCATCGGCTCACAATACATCTCAGTATGTAACACGTTCGCATGATAAAAATAAAAGGGGGATAGTAAAGCGAAATTGCGACAGAATTGCGACAGAAGACACATCAAGTAGAGTAGTAATTCGCTCTCTCAGTTTCAAAACCTTTACTGTCCTTCATCAAAGGAGATACTAGCCAGTCTTTCAAGTTTGGTACCTATTACAATTTGGAAAGAGTCACGATAATGGTGGGGTGGGAAACTAAACGTCGTTAGAACTACGTGGGGGTATGCGAAAGCGTAAGTTTATACGTCATATAAAACTAGACCGAACTGTCATTTCCTTTTAGTTAAATGAAATACAAGATATTCGATTAAGCAAGCGGACGATCTTTTGGTCTTTAAATAAACTTTCCAAGATTGGATTCCTTGCTCTGGGTGTTCTGCTGTTTGTCAGCATAATCTATACGTTGGTATCATTGTGGCGGTTTTATTAGTAGATCACAATGGCGGATTCAGGGGGCATCGGGTCACGTGCCCTCTCCCCGGCCAAAAATTAAATGGGGAAAAGGGAAGGCGGTGGCGTTCTTTTTTCTATATTTTGTTTCCTTTTTTGCATGACAGACAATATTTGTTATTCTAAAGAACACATTAAAAACATTCTTCGGACTTGTGCCCCTCCCCCTTGCCAGAAAATGCTGGATCTACCGCTGGAACATGTTTGGAATCAGTTCTTGTTATGCACTTAGATTCAAGTCCACCTTAAGTTAACAAAATACCTTTGGAATGGGAACACGAATAAACACTTTATAGATCACATCACATGTTTATATACGACTGGTTATTATTCGCTTTATGTCTCTGTCTCTTCCTTTCGAGTTGCATGTGCAGGTATTGTGGGCCTATTATTTAAAGTTAAAGTTCTGCGGCGTATCCAGGAATCGATAGACACGGGCGGGTAGGAATCATCTACAGAAGCCGCGCGGTGGGGGCGTCTGTGCAGCCCCGCGAGCTGTAGACGCATTGGTTTTTTTTTTCCTGGACATTCAAATAAGATTGTCCAAATTAACTGAAATCGGTGGAAAAAAAAGAAGTTCAGGGTAATTTACGCATCCCCCATACAATAGCTATACTGAAATTAACAAACATGAAATACAAAAACAAGTATATATAAACAGAAACTGTCAGTTACTGATAAAGAGAAGCAAATTCTCCTCCAGTCTAGAATCGATTGTTTTCCACCGAAAAAAAGAATGATATAATATATTTCGAGTGGTTTACGATTGGTGCAAAAATATATTTTGTCAGTAAACTTTCAGAGCTATCATTTATCAGTTCTCTTCAACTCAAAAGCAATCTTATATTCGAACGTCGTTTCCCAGGAGAGTCACGTTTATTAAGAGCGTGTTTTTATATCCCCTTGTTGGAAATATTATGGTCAACCGTGAGATGATATCCCAAGCATATCTATAAAAAGCAGTTTAGAAAAGGAAATTACATTGACCGGCAATATGATATTTCCATGCATGTCTAGGTCACGCTATCTTTGATTCTCACTCGACGTCATTCCATTTTCTTTCTTGATGTTTTTTGAGGCGAAACTTGTTATTGGGACCTTCGCAATGAAGGCGACCTGAGAAGGAAAATAAAATGCCATCGACTATTTCGCTCTCGGCTGGAACCTTTCCGATTCTTTATTTCTTCCAATGGTCTGTCATATTTGCCAATAGCTGTCACCTATGAACCTTGGCATGATGGAAAGCCTAGGAAAAAGTACCAATGAACTATTAAAGTTTGATTTTCCGCGGGTAATTGTGATGGTCGGACAGGTGCGCTTTTTGGCGTGTAGAATTTCACCCACGCATCTGTTTCGGAGACACGCACACGCGTAGTTCTCGGATCAGATACTGTTAAAAACTTTGAGTTAATGTTTTGAAACTCGTCTGGTGTCGTAGTGTAGCACAATGGGTTACACAGAGAGGCACATACCCCCCCCCCCCC
>BEXV01000876.1:31555-43792 GCA_003118195.1 Hemicentrotus pulcherrimus
CCCCCCCCCCCCCCCCCCCGGTAACTCGAAAGAAAGTTATGTCGCATTATCAAAGATAAAGTTGAGTTCTGGTCATGCGATTGCATTGTGAAAGAAACGATGTGGAATCGACCAAACAAGGTTGATCATCTAGCATATAAGTATTGATGTGTAGTGCAAAATAAAAAAAAGAAAAAAAAAAAAAAAAAAAAAAAAAACAAAATAAAAGAAAAAAAAAAAACAAAAAACAAAAAAAAATATATAGGACTACACAAACATGTGCATATTCTAAAGCTGTTACTTGTAATATTTAGAATATGAAGTCAATTGAAGAGCCATGCTGAGGGTAAATCTTTTCTCAGATGTTCTTCCACACTTGCATAATAACAATGACAACGCTCACAAATTATTTTTCACCTCTCCCCAAAACTTAACCTTCTCTTTGACTGTCAAAGATGATAATTTTGTCAACATCGTTGTGTTTCTTCTTGTTTTAGATATATTAGGATTGACAATGCCAGTTATCTGATAGCTATCAGCGTCGTGTAATATTACTGTAGATTAGATAACAATCATGTCAGTAAGAGAATGCGACATGGTTGTGATACCCATTATCCCTGCTTAGAGTAACATTAATGCACCCCAGGCACCCGCCAGGTGATACAAAAGAGGGAGACTGCTGCATTTATAGTTTTCCTCAAGCTATCGATCGTAAAGCAGATGCAACAGACAGACGATGAAGTCTTTTGGGGGGGGTTGAGAAGTGGGAAGGGGAAGGATAACAAGAGGCGTGGCTTCCGGGGGCACTAGGAGAGAGATGGAGAGAGAGGAAGGGAGAGAGAGAGAGAGACAGGTATAAACAGACAAAGAGAGAGAGAGAGAGAGAGAGAAGACAAATTCAATTGACATTTTCATCCCACTAGTCATCCCATCCCACCCCTACGTGATGTGATGCAATTGGGCCCATATAATGCCCCTTATCTTTTTCCTTTTAAAACCGTGATTATCACCAAATCTGTAAATGCGATTCTTGTTTTATTTTTACATTTTTGTTGTAACTCATTATCCCCTTTTGCCAAGCATTTGCAAAACTTCTGATCCTCGCCCTCTCTCTCTCTCTCTCTCTTTTCTCCCTCTCCCTCACCTTTTTGTTCTCTCTCTCTCTCTCACTCTCTCTTCCCTTTTCCCCTTCCCTCTCTGTCCCTTTCTCTCTCCCTTGTTTTAATTTTGGCCGACACCCGCCAGTGATAATTGCCTCTCGGCGCCCTTGAAAAGACGAAGTAGGACGGGGACGGGTTATCCGACCTCTCACTCAAGGCTTGGTGAATGGAATAATAACTCATCTACATGAATGTTTCATATCACCTAGCTGATCTTTTGTCACCATTCATCAATCAAATTTGGATATATTATTTTTGATGAATGTGATGAAGGAGTGAATATCAGGAATAGGCACCCTTGGTATTACTCATGCATGGCTTATTGGCAGCCTGTCAATAACATTATGCAATTACTTCGAATATTGATCTACCCGTAGGGAAGTTTAATTTTAATTTGACGTAAAAACCTGCAACAATTGTTAATGAATAGATTACACACAAAACGAAACTATTAAAATATTAAGGAATAATTGAGAGAACCTAAAACTATTGGATACTCTCTTTTTTATAACTATAAAGTGAAAAAATACATGTCCTCTTGGTGGTCCCGAATAAAATGGAGCAGACATCCTGGGGAGCTGGGGTTACGTCCTCTCACGGATTCTTTTTTTCTCATAAAGATCGCCCCTCCTCCGGAATATTTCGAGAAATGCAAAAACAAACAAAACAAACTAGACAAAAATGTGTAGACATTTTTTGAAGGCCAGAACGAACTACGTAATAGTGTCTATAGAATGTAAAGTTTCACTGTTAAAAAATAAAAAATATTGTCTCCCTCTGTTACACGGCTCCCTCCAAAAGGCGCGGATCCAGGATTTGTTATAGGGGGGGGGGTAGTGGGCACATTTTTTTTGGGGGGGCGGAGGGGCCTTCGAAAATTTTAGGGGAAAGTTATAATGATTATGAAGACGCCTTGAAACGATGCCAGCTTGAACGATTACAAATAAGTCGAGAAAAATTATGTATTGTTTTTGCTGAATCTCTAATTAATATCCCACAATGCAAAGGTTGGATTCCTGAACGAAAAAGTGTTGAAATGTCATTACGAAATAAGCACAAGAATCGTCAATATAAATGCAGAACCTCTCGTTTCAAACAAAGTGCAATTATACCATATTTTATTGATCTTCTTAATAATCGCTGATTGTTTTAAGTTTTTCTTTTCAAACCCAATCTTGTTTATTTGTATATTTGAACAGTTGTCTTTTTAACCAGACCAGTATTTTATCTGTCATGGTTTCATTGTACGATAATGTAGATATGTGTATGGATATTCTTGTCTATGTATATGTTTCCGTGATCAATGTAAACACATACATTTCAGCACGTGCATCATTGTTCTCTATGTTTTCGAAATAAAACCTTGAATTTATTGATCCTCTCTTTTTTTTTTTTTTACTCAAGGGGGGGGGGGGGTTGTTGGGGGGAAAAAATATTTTTTTCAAATATATATCTAATATAAACTGCTTTTCCATGAAAGAAAATGTACATAATTTAATCATATGACGGTTTTGTGAACTACACCGCCCTGGGTATAGCATATTTAAAAACAAACTAAAAAATCTACCAAACAATTTGCAAAAGAACAAAAACTTACTTTTGATAGTAATATACCGTGTTTTAAAAACCTTGCTTGGGCATGGTGTATTTTAATGAGCTTGAATTCCTCAAGTAATAGTTTCATGATTTGATATCACAAAACTGTGTTTTGTTATTATTGTTCGGGTAGCATGAATACCATTGATTTAATTTATTTAATCTGATTATTTCCATTTCAGTTTAAGATGAAATGTAATGACTCCAAAGATTTTTGACACAATATTTGAAATTTAAGTCAAGGACTAATTGCAGTTATACATGATTTATTACACCTGACTTTTTGTTTAAAATCTTGAATAATGGTCGATAAATAATGGTGTAAGTCATGAATATAAAAAATACAAAAGATCAAATGAGATTTTTCATAAACACAAGATAGTAAAAAGAAAAAAACCCATAGCGGTGGAATAAGAGAAAGAAACATGTTAATTTAATTTTCACTAAGATTCCATGCTTTATGATTTAATGATGACTATAGAACTGCATGGCTTCTAATCTGTTAGAGTGATATGCAAGCTGCTTTAGCTTTAAAAATTTACATTACAGAAAAACAAATTTAGTATACATGCACCTGTATTATGTTTCAGAATATCAGACAGCCTTGAGGCACAAATTTGAGAAATCAGTGATTTAAACATGAGAGTAGAGAAAAACAGAAATACGCTAAAACAAGATTAAAGAAATAATAAAGTCGTTTACGCTTGCACTCAAAGATGGAAGGTACCTCTTCAAATGACCCATAGAATGCAAGATGTCCATTAGAGCTGACCCAAAGGGCTTACTTGACTTCATTTTACCAGAGTTTGGTCTTGTAGGGTAAGGGAGGGAGGGGGGGGTCCTCTTCAGTATTATGGTCTGTAAAATGTTTCTTAATATGGTCTAGCTTTATATCATTGTTTCGGGCAAATGGCTTTAGTAACAAAAATCCTTTGTCTTTGTTTTTAAAAGGTACTACTTACACTGTAAGGTCATAATGGTGGAATAATTATTTTTACCCCAGTTAAGGGAAGGATTTAAAAAAAAAAATTAATTCTAATAGATCTATATAATGGCATACATTCTCAGATTTTATTGGATATTAATTTGCGAGTGTTTGTTTTGCGTGACTGCTAAATCATATGTATGCTACTATGCTAATCAGCTAGGGAACCTACGTCCTTAAGTCATAATTGACAGTAATGAGGATTAATGCCTCACAAAAGGGCACTGATATAGCTGATCGACACGATTTTTTTATTCTGGGGCCTCACAGTAACGAGGCTATTGCTAAGCCCCTGAATCATGACTGTACGCAGAGGTTGCTAGGGTACGCGGCCGCCCCCACAAATCCCCCAAAACGAAGAAAATGCAATAAATTGTCAAAAATTCATTGCATTTCCCCCGGCCCCCAACAGGAAAAATTCCTCTGTAGGGCCATGCATTATGGCAAAACAAAGACTCGCAAATTAATATTCAATGAAATCTGAGAATGTATGCCATTATCTGTATCTATTAGAATTTTTTTTTAATCCTTCCCTAAACTGGGGTAAAAATAATCATTCCGCCATTATGACCATTGTTGGTCAGGGTCATGAGTTTGTGAAAATGTGTTTTCTTGCCGCGAAGCGCAGATGGAGGTAGATTAAATCCTTTTCCACCTTCTGTTTGCTTTGAAATATAAGAAGGAAAAAACAATCATGTCGGGTTTGTAGGTCCGTTGGGACAAATCCGCTTAAATTACATTTTTTGAAGCTAGTCAACAGACTGAAAAAGACCTGGGACCCACTGAAAATTTGAAGTTTCTAAGTTCACAATGTAATTTCATGATCAGAATTCGAAGGGCAGTGTATGCCCAAATGCATTTTTCCAAGATATACAGAATTGGAAAACTTTATTTCATACCTCTTCTACTACTCCAGCTTTTATCATCTTATTAGTTCTGTGTAAGACGCAAACAAAAAGGACATGTGGTTCCTTTCTCAGAAAGTTTTTGTGATTTTCGTCCTCGAATAATGAAAATCGCGGATTAAGAATCGCCTCTGCACAAATAAGCATTTTCTGCCATATATATCCCTTTAAATCGAAATAAGATATTATTATAATGTATACTGTAATAAGGGAGACATGACGGCCCAGTGCCATTGGTATAGTACAGAAGTCTCGTATCCGGCCATTGTGGCCATTAGGGCAGCGGCTGACAACTGGCTGTTTAAATAATATTTTAGCATTTTGTATGTGAGATTATAATTTTGATTTTTCCTCTAGTGATACAATTATTTACAACAGCAGCAACAGCATCACTAACAGCAACAGCAATAGACAAGAGATGATCAGGCAAATAGTTTGTTTCATGTTTATTGAGTGCGTCTGATGAAATTGGTGGGTGGGTATAGCGGTNACCCCCCCCCTCTTGAAAAAATCCTGCGTACGCCACTGCTTAAAAAAAAAATTATATGGCGCCATATCATTCTTGTGCCAAAGACACATGTGAATTTATTTGAATAGTCCGTTGCTGATTTCCCAGCGACTTTTAGAGTAAATAATGGAGAGAAACTCCAAATATAGGCTACTGGTCATCTCTGTTTGTTCATTATGAAGCACAGCCATCCCTTAATTTATTTAATGGTCGAAAGTCACAACAAGTTTTTAAACAAACCGCCTTTTTTACAATTACAGTACCCTTTCTTATAAAATGTACCTTTATTTTGTTCTGATTACGATATCCAATTTGTTTATTTGTTTTCTGTTTGTTATAATGTTCAATCGGGTATTGTTGCAATCTGGCATTTCTGTCATACTTCTTAACATTTTAACATGAATAAACGAATAAAAAACAAAACTAGTAGCGTGGGATACTTTGGGATGCATGATTTATCATGAAGAATAATCAGCAGCAATATATCCGGGCGCCCGCGTGTGTGGGCGCGCGTGTGGATGTGGGCGCGCGTGTGGGTGTGGGTGTGGGCGCGCGTGTGGGTATGGGTGTGGGCGCGCGTGTGGGTGTTGGTGTGCGTATGTGGGAGTAACTCTCACCCAGCTCTCACCCCTCCCCGTCTGTCTGTCTGTCTATGTTTATCAGTTAAAATAAAGAAACCCGTGGAACGCGTGTGCGGGTGCGCGTGTGATTGTGCGTTGTTTGCGTTCGTGTGAGCGGTAGTGAATCTGTTTTCGGTGATGCGTCTGGTGATCTGTTATACTCTACCACAAAATGAATCAATCGATTGCAGTTGTTTAGGCCAGTAAGGGATATCAAAAAGCTGAAATAGAAATTAAGTCGGCTAAAGGATTACAATTCTAGCTTGGCCGGTGTAAAAGTAAATTGCACCTGCAAAAATGAAGCCGTTCTAATCCTTAAATACGAAGACCTATATCGGATAGATTATCGTGCTGTTTCCTTAATTTTATTTTCCTATTCAGAGCAATAGTATTATACTAAACAAACAAAAAGTTAAATGAACTAATTGGATAGAGATTTGGGGTTTTAAAAATGACTCTTTACACAAGTAGGTCCGTATTTACATTGGTGATTTAAAATGGTCCTACAACTGGCGTTATACCATTGGCAGAAGATGTGAAAGCGACCCTCCTACATGACGTAAAATGGCATTTTCTAAAACAAAATTAGTAATGTATCTTATTGTGGTCTTATAAATTAGAGTTGTACATATTTAAACCAAATCATTTATTGAATAATTGAATAGGCTAGCTGTACCTTTTTTTATTTACTGGTTACATGCATGCATGAATCCATGTAATAAAGCTAAATGTGGACTTGTCGAAAACCCGACTTAAAATGCCGCGCGTTGATCAAATCTGATAAAAAGCGGATTAATACCCAGTTTAAAGATTCTTAACGTATTGCGTTATGATTTCTTATTTTTGATAACTTGGGCTTATCTTATTTTTGCCAGATGGATCTAGTTTTTCCATTTACGATCACTCCTCGCAGGTTATTGCCCGAAGCCATTCTTAATAAGCTGAACAAAATTGAGGTTTGCTTAAAAAAAATGAAGTCATTTATAAATCCGAGTATTACTCAGTGTTAGCGATGCGATGATATCATATAACGTATTGCTTTACGAGCTTGACTGCACGTTCACTTGAGCGTATGTTAATCACCGCTCATGTTTGTTATGCTTCAGTGAAGTATGCATTATTGGTTATTGCAAATTCTTGCTCAATAAGATAACATGTCAGCTCTATAGAGATATGACTCGCCAGTGTTCTCCCCCTTAGGTAAATAGTATAATGCTATTTTGAATAACAGCTAAAATTGTTAACGTTATTTTAGATGTTTTATGCTATCAAGTGCTTTTGAATTTCTGCCCTCTTCCCAACCTCACTATTCAGCTTAAATTTATTCTCACAAAAATATAGTATAATGCTATTTTGAATAACAGCGCAAGTTGTCAACGTTATTTTAGATGTCTTATGCTAGCAATGGCCTTTGAAATTCCGCCCTCTTCCAACCTCACTATTCAGCTTAAATTTATTCTCACAAAAATAAATAATTGATGGAGAACGAAAGGAACAAGAAATGGACAAGAACAAAACCGTGTTACGGATACAAAATATTCGGGATAAAATTGCATCCGTCTATTTAAAAACATGATTTACAACAACAACAAGAGTGTAAAAATTTGATTGTCACTGTGACCAAAAAGGTTAGATGGGTATAATGCCCAGTAAAAAAACTAACATCATATTAATGTCGATTTGTTATCATTATATTATATGTTTAGCGATGCCAAAACTGTTGAACGATTTCATATCGACACCGTTACGAGAGAGAGAGAGAGAGAGAGAGAGAAAGAGTGTGTGTGTGTGTGTGTGTGTGTGAGAGAGAGAGAGAGAGATAGTGTGTGTGTGTGAGAGAGAGAGATAGAGACAGATAGAGAGAGAAAGAGAGAGAGAGAGAGATGTGGACCGAGAAAGCAATTGAATACTACGAAGTACGAGTCTATAAATATTGATTTCGTATTTCTTTCATTGTTTCTTTCTCAGTCTCATGAATTTGCTATAATTATACTTATTATATTTTCAATTGTCTTCTCTCTTTACAATAAAGCACTTTGTTTGTCTCTCGAATCATTCTTTTCGAATAGTGAATTTTCTCTCAAAACACTTTAATATAAATAACCTCTAAATTCAGTTTTATTGCCGAAAAGAAATCGCTAGAATTCACGTCAATTTTTCGTCAACGAAAATAGCCTCCAACCAAAGCAACACAACAAGCAGATGGAAAAATGAGGAGTTTCACTTAACCCCACCAATATAACTGGTAGAAATTGTTTGATCAAATGGGATGACAATTGGGAGTTTCGGGAGCAAGAGGGTTGAGGGAGTTCGGCTCTCTCGACGTAAGGAAAAGTCTCGCTGTCCACTCACCCGCCATTAACTGTCCTCTTAGAGACATACTCCAGTAAGCTTTCCTCTCGCTCTGTTTTGTCTGGTTGCTTCCTCGAGTCTCGAGGTCATCTCGAGTGGACTGAAACCGATCCGCAAATAAAGCTATCCGATCGCATCCGGGCATCTTACTTGCGTCTCTGTGTATAAGCCGCATCGATCGCTGGGAAGAAGGACGTGAAGGGGTTAAGGTTTGAGTATTGTGAGCGGAGATGGGATGAAGTGAGAGAAAATCAGAGAGAGAAAGAGAGAGGCGAATTGGAGAAGACACTGAGAGAGAGAAATTAGAAAAATAGAGAGACAGAGAATTGGAAACGAAGTGAGAATCCGAAAATAGAGATTCATAGAGCTGGAGAGAGAAAGAGAGATCAAACAATTTGTTTATCTCTGTGATATCAACTATACGCTGCACTGAAAATTTTCAATATCCGTATCATAAAACCGGTGTAAGGAGAGAAAAGAGAGAAAGACAAAATAAAGGAGAGAAATAGAGAGAGGGCAGCAAGATTTAATGTAAGTTTCTCCATTTCTCTTTTACACTTCATCTTCGAAATCTTTAACACTTGTGAAGGACAATTGCTTTTTTTTTCTTACAACAAAACAATAGCATAATCTTTATCTTTTACGAATCTATTTCTTCATTGAAATACCAACCTCCATTTCTTCTTGCAACAATTTGGTTTTTCTTGCATTTTCTTCTTTCCCCTTTCCTTTTGCTTCAAAGTTTTACTTAGTTGTGTGAATTTTATAAGACTTGTCTTGAACTAAATTCGCTACGTTCGCAATCATTCCTCACTGAGGGGCGAATACTTGCGAACGTAGCGAATTTGGGGTTTAGCCAGGGTTCGTAAAAGGTTGCAAAAGGTTCGCAAACAGTTTTCATTGTGGCAAACAAACAGTTTTTCTTTGCGAATTCATTTTTCCGCAAACAATTGCAAGCGTTTCCGAAACAGTCTTAAACTTTTGCACACTGTAGACGGTGTCGCTAAAGTTCTTTTTGATTCGCCAATGCTAGCGACCACGTGAGCATATGGTTCCTATATAAATCTGAATGCTGGGGAAGGTTGCTCACGATTTTTATAGGATTGGGTTCATAGATTTGCCTTGTACTTTACCAGGAGTTAGTGGCTATTAAAGGAATGGCAAATAGTTGCTAATCTTCGCAAAAACCTGATTTTCGCTGATATTCGTCAGAAAGGCAGGCGAATGCTTACGAACGTTTCGAATTCAGTGGATTCGCTATTAAACTTTTCTGACGAATGTTGGCGAAAATCAGGATTCACTTCAGCGACAATTAGCGATCTTTAGCGACAATTACAAAATGTAGCAACATTTGAGAGAATGTTTGCGTAAGTGTTTGCGAAAGGCAATTAACGACTATTAGCAACTGTAAGCAAATGCTAGCGACAGTTTTTGCGAAGATTAGCCACTATTTGCCAATCCTTGGCGACTATTTGTGAATGTTTGGGACCTTTAGCAAACTTGATCTCATTGGGTCGATTTTACATAGAAACCACATGGTGACATGGTCGCTAGCATTGGCGAATCAAAAAGAACTTTAGCGACACCGTCTTACAACGTATGCAAAGTCTTACGACTGTTTTGCGAACTTTCTTGAAACATTTTACGAACCTTTTGCAACCTTTTACGAAACCCGGCGAAACACCAAATTCGTTACGTTCGCAAGCATTCGCCCGCGAATATCGAGTGAAAAGGGGAAACATTGAAGACAAAGGAAGATAAAAGAAAGTAAAAGAAAGCAAACGTTATGGTGGATTGGAGTCACCTGGTGTATTATTCCTCCCTTTCTTAGGTGCTTGGTAAGAATGAAAACTAGACTAGTTGTGATTCGATTCTCTTTACGTTTGCTTTATTTTATAATAATATCTTGTATTTAGAGACCGTCCTGGTATTTTGTTTTAGCATTATAACCCATGTATTATAATAGCAACACTATCTTTCTATGCCAGAGATATGAAAGCATGTGTTCCGACTCGCACCCAAAGAATATACGCATGTGCTTTATATCAATTGCTCAATATCAAGAGCTTTACTTAAAAAAAGTGAATTACGTAAAAGTATGGGAGCTTTGCTAGCCTGGAACCGAAACAAATACATCTCGGCCTAAAGATTATCCCGTCATCATTTCCCCCAAATGTTATGAATATGCAAATTATTGGATTGGAATATGTTAATACCAAGACATGACGTACTGTTAAATGATCGAGCTAATGAATCACGAATCAAGGGTCGTCTTGTTTATTGACTGTATTTTGATAATTAGGTGTTGTAGGGGAGTACGTAATCTACTTGCCCCGATCCTACCTACTCAAGTTATTTCCTTTTAAACCAAATTTCTTTCCGTTTTTGTAGTCAATGGGCCCAAATATGTCCTACAAATATTTTTAATTTTACTTAATTTAAATTTTTTTTTTTCATTTTCTTTTTTGCAATATTAATCAACTGTCTCTTCACCGTTTTTATATCCTGTATTCTTCACCTTTCTCATACTAGTAATACCTAACTAAGGTTCAGGGACATCTAGAATGGCTGAGGATTGATGACGTCATTATCCCTTAAACTATCGGGCAGCTGCAGGAAGCAGAAATGGTCTTTGCTGCTACTGTTTTGAAACTCATTGAAAAGGAATGACTTAGTCTTGTTACGTGGCATAAACGCCTATGATGACGTATTTGTATATTATCTTACATGCAATATCAAACTTGAATCTTGAGTTAGTCTAGAAGGGTATTTTTTAAATTATTCTTTACCTTCGTTTATTGATTTAAAAGAAAAAAAAAACATTTGCTTTTCCACTATCCACCATCTATCTTTTCTATTTCTTTTTAATTCGGAGTCGGTTATCGCAAATTTGGTTGAAATTAAGCTGAATTCTCATTAGTCAATCATTTATTTTCACCCCCCCCCCCTAAGAAACCTATTCCTCATGCATCTTTACATGTACGTTTAAACGGAAATCGGTATAATATGTACTTACTTTAAAAAAACAGAAAATTGAATATTTGGGTTATGTTTGTACACAAATGTATATTCTGGAATAAACAGCATGAATACGCTTTATTATGTAGCTAAAATAAAACAATTCTGTGCGGGTGCATTTAAGCAGAGGTGACATTTTGAGCATTTTCATGAGCAAAGGAAAAAGTGCCCCTTTTAATTTAACAAGTGCCCCAATTACTTTGTAAAAGTGACCCCTTCCCTTTTCATCTCTGATAAGTGCCCCTTTGATTTTGACACTAGCCCCTTATCCTTCACAAGTTCCCATTTTACTTTGCAATAAGTGTCCATTTTCCATCTAATAAGTTCCCTTTTTAAAATATCTAGTTAGTGTCTCTTTTAAGTACGAAAAGTGCCCTTTTCCGTTTTTGATAAGTGCCCCTTTTCTTCTGTAAGAAGCGCCCGTTTCCCTTTAAATAGCTACCCCTTTTAACTCAGATAAGCGCATCATTTATTTTTTGTTGTTACATGTGCCCCCCTTCCTTTCTTATGAGTGCCCCTTTTCCTTACAATAATTGGCCCCCAATGTGACAAAAAGAGTTTCTTTTCCTTCACTTATATGCCCCTTATTTACTTATGAAAGGTGCCCCCTTTTCCGTCGACAAATGCCCATTTACAATTCTCATAAGTGCCCTTTTCATCCTTGGTGAGTGCCTCTTTTCAGTTATAAGTAGTGTCCCATTTTCAACTCTGATAATAACCTTTTGTACTTTGACACGTTCCCATTTTCCTTTCTAATAAGTGTCTTATTCCTTTCGATAAGTGCCCCCTTTTCCTCTTATCAATAAACATGATCCTAATTTAAAGCTACTATGAACAATATCCTCCAAAAGTCACTCCCATTTATAGATGAGATAACTTTTTTACTTACATTTACCAAAGGTCTTTTGAGTCTTCCGTTATAAGAATGTACTTATATAACCCCATCAGGATCGGGAGTTTCGTCATTATAAGATTTAATTGTTCGGATCGCAACCTCACAAATAACAAAAAATCACACCCAACTGCTAATTATGATGTTAAGGCAATACCTTGTAGGATGTATCAAGAGAAACAAATATTGAAATCATCCATGATACTGTAATCACAATGTAGG
>BEXV01000876.1:52469-64005 GCA_003118195.1 Hemicentrotus pulcherrimus
TGAAGAAGTAGTTTGAATTTATTGAAAAATAACAAAATGTGTTACTTGCACCAAGCATAACCGCCTTCATCTATATGAATTATTGATACTAATATATTAGCTTTTATGGATTATTGTGCCATTTAGACGCCATTATTGCAACTTGTTCTTCCTAGGACACCAAGTTATTCATGGAATACATGTATTGAAAGCAGATCATAAAAAATCAAAATAATGCGGCTAACATCGAATAATCGGGTATTACATGGAATAGTTTTATATATTTCTTTAAATGGTCATTCCAATGCCGGGGTGTATAACGCTCTTAAGAAATTGTTCTTGTGTCATTTAACGACTTTAACATGACGAACGGTGCTCTTATTCTAACCGATGTCTTATTGCAAATGGTTTACCCCAGGGATCTTTACCGGTCACATTGTTTTTCAAACCTTTCTATCATGATGTGTTCTCCGAGGCTGATGTATCATGCACTTCGATGGTAATAGCCCAAGAAAAGTTGATTTCCCGACAAAAATGAAAGTAACATTGATTTTTTTTTAGCGTACAGAATACTTCTTTGATTTTATGACTCTGTCTTTAAAATCGAAATAATGCTCCTCTCTCTCTCTCTCTCTCTCTCTCTTTCAACTTCTTTGTTTTTCTTTCTCTCTCTCTCTCTCTCTCTGTGTTTTTTCTTTCTCTGCCCTCTGACTCTTTCTCTATCTCTTTCTCTTCCCGTATAATGAATACATTGATTCTTTTTACCTGGCTGATGTCATCTGTCATGTGTGTAGAAATTTCGTTTCATCCGTCTGCTTTCTTATTTACTCCTATAACAAGTCAAGTTTCTCGTATTCAATATCGTTTACCTTCAACACCTTCATCTTGTTGTCTTTCTCTTTCCCTATCTATCTATTTATCTATCCTTACGTGTAATTCCGCCCCCTCTCCCTCTTCAATGCTTTTACGATCGCTCTTCAATTTGATTCCACCAGACACTTCCTAATGTATTGAATGTATCAGCAACGTGGTCCATCAGGGCGCCATTAAGTTAAACAGTCGAACGGTGCGACGAAATGCACTCGCTGTTCTTCTCAAGGGGTCTATCTATCGCATCCGGGAAAGGTTGAAACGGCAGCGGTTCCAGTCAAACATGTTGCTGAAAATGACATGTTAAAGCCCAAAATGACATCAAAGACTAGATTTCAGGGTACTCGGAGTCGCAAAGTGATAATGATAACTCACAGTGCCAAAACGATGTAAACTGTTGTGACGGGAAACCCCCAGGAGTAGAGGCATTTCTGGCAAAAATGTAAGCCATAAAATTTGCATGAAATTTCACGCTAGAGTCACTTTTGCATGAAATAATTTTTAAAATGTGAGCTTTGATCGAAGCCCTTTCCAATTAAAGTTCGAAAGTGTTTCATGTTACTTACTGGACCTCTAAGAAGAAAAGAGCCATTTTGATAATGGCTCTGAATAGAGCAATCCAGCCGTTTTAATTCTTGATTTGTATTACATTTATAAATTGTATGTATTTGAATTTGTATGCGGAAAAATAAAACCAACCAACCATCCATGTAATTATTATCATAATAATTATCTTTAATTGTTATCATTATTTTTAAGAGGGTTAGAGTTTAGATGGTAAGGAATTATTATTAAAATTCCTCAAATTATGAAATGCCAGTATATAATCTTACTCGTGGATCACTCATAATTCTGCGGACTTCTACCAGTTATAATAATTTTTTTTTGAGACATTGTCATTAAATACAAAACACTGTAAATGGCGAATGTGCATATAGGTTTTTAGTCTTTACTTTTAAAGAAGCTTTTAGTTAAAGTCACGCCTTCTTGTCTGCAAAGAACGGAAGCGTGAGAGCTGACACTAACTCGAGACAAAATCAACTTAAGAGCATGTTAACATGATTAGGGGATCCAGACATTGCCATTATGTATAATGTTGGCAACGTTAACAGGTGTCTACGATGCGAAAGGGACTTTTAAAGTAATGGGTTGCCTGAAGCTGTTAGGTAGGATCAAAGTATACTTCAAACATGGTTAAACTGTGGAATGAGCTTTTTATGGGGAATGGGTTTGAGCCTACAGACAAACCTCTCTGTTGTTTTGTATACCATTTTTGTTAATTTAGAGGGTGGCCTATTATCTTCTTGTCTACCACATTTTGCGACCGACTAATATGATTTGAACCCTTTCAATATGGTCTGCTTCTAACCCCCTTCCTTCAGGCTCTTCAATTCGGGAGAATCTCCTGTAATCTACCTTGATGCGATCGCGTATTAGATCTGACCTCGATGGTGCTGGGTGATAGACAACGAATTATCAGGTGATCTTTGAACGGGATCATGTGACTGGTCTGCTCTCGTCCTAATTCGCATCCATCGTGATCAAAAGAGCTCACCATTCGCACGCCAGGTTAACGGGGCGGAATGGACGGGAAGAAAGTATTTCTCCTGAAACTTCAACAGGGTTCCGAGTCGATGGGGTGAGAGGATCTGTCATTGTCTATAAAGGAGCAACACCATGCTGTCATCCTTACGGATGCCAGAATCAAGCGTGTTACTTTCGATTGGATGCATGTGGCTATCGCCTTTGATATCAATTCCTCTTGTCTGCCCGAAGCCTTTAATAACATTGAAACGGCAGTTCTGCACATTCGTGTGAGTAAGTTCTTGGTGTGAGCAAAACCAAAGATGGTTGAAAATTAAGAAAAAATAGGTAGGCTGATGTGGCTGCATAAGTGCCGACAATAATAAAACCCCAGCAATTCGGATGAGAAATCTTTAATCATAAGCATTTTCTTTGAGAGGTTATTATTAAGCCCGAAAGTGTCAATTTCAAAGTATGATATTTCCGACCACAAGTCGATTTTCGATTGGCATTTTATTTATTTTTTCGCGGTAAAGTACAGCAGCATGTGTTTGGCGGCAAATGACGTAACAGTTCCCTTTCAGCACTCACTTGAGTCCATGAGGCGTGAGGAACAGATGCCGGTAACTTTTTATAACACATTTGATTTACCACAATTAAAATTACCATTGTTATGTGAAAAAAGAATGGTTACTGTGGTTGATGGAGAAGATGGATACAGATTTTTATAATCTATGTTATTAAGAAAAAAATACATTTATACCTCAAAATCGAGGCAGAAAGGAAATTTATTATCAAGAGATGCTTAATGAGCAAAAACGTTTTAGAAGCGCCAGTCCTTAAAGTATGTCATGTTATGTACCATATGATATTTTTAAATGCGTAATTACGTATTTACACACACACAAAAAAAACGATCATTAGACTGTTACAGTATACAACAACAAAAAAATATATGAATTTGATTGTGTTAAATTAAATCTTTATTCAGAGAAAAACTTTATAGAGTTCCTGATTCTTAACTAATATTTGATCCGTGCATTATTGCACTCATCATTTTCCATCGGTGTCTTGAACCTAGTAGAATTTAGTTAATTAAAGTGATATTTTCAAATATGGTACGAAATAATGCGATCAGATAACCTGAAAAATCTAGTATAAAGCTTTGATATAGGACGTCACATCTATTGTCATTTAGCATTGGCTGATTTCCTTTAAATTAAATCTTTCGAAAGAAATTATAAATATTAAATTAAGTCTGAGGAGAAACTAGGAATGATTGTGCAATTTTTGAGGCATTGATAAAAGGTAGGTTTAAAAGGAAATTCACTGGACTGTATACTTTTATACATAATCGACGAGGTACATGTAGTACCTTTGAGCTGTTAAAATATACAAAGAGAACGGTAACATTATTATGCGGCTTTAACACCGTTATATCTTAAATTGTAAAGTGCACGGCTCAACGCCGATACATATAGAGAACTTTATTGATGGACGTGGGTATTTTGTTTCCTAGCGCATCTTTATTTCTGGGCCGACAGCGGCTGACTACCACCAAAATGCGGTTAAGGTTTCCTCACACGGTAAAGGATAAATATGCATGGTCTGAGCAAATCTTATCAAGTTCCTTTCGATGTATCCGTTCTTCTCTCCATCTGTTTCTATGACAAACTTAATCAATGATGATGCCCGCAACCACGGAGCATGATCGCTTTCAAAATATGGTGAAACCTCGGATGTTTTATTAAATAGAAAGAACATCCCGTCATTCTAGACTTAGTATTTTTGTTTACATCAGCGGTAAGCTTGAGTTGGTGAACGCTTTACGGAGTTGAAACAAGGAAGGTGTTATAGATCTAGATGGAACTCGAACATAATCTTCTGTAGCACCTGCTTTAGTGGTGGATCCAGTATTCTCTGGCCGGAGTGGGTTTTTTTTTGGGGGGGGGGGCAAAAATCTGGAAAAAATTACTGAAAAGCGAACAATTTCCAGTCAAAAATATATCTAGGCGAAATCACCGTTGTTACTTCTTTGGTGAAAGTAAAATATGAGAAACCCATTTTAAAATGGGTCTCTCATATGGGTCATCGAAAAACTGGGTCGGAAAATCCCTCATCAACATTCTCGTGATGCTCTTCGCCTATGCCGAGTCAATTTCATACTCTACCTAACTTCCTCACTTCGAGCTAACTCATAATTCACGTGATTATGGCCTATCCGTACTCTGATACATTTACTCGTGTTAGCAATGTCCAATGTTCTAATTCAGGCGTCTGACACATCGATTAGTTCCATATGCAAACCATAGAATGGACACAGATACATTCATCGATGTGTTATGATCTCGATGCGGTCGCCGGCCATGTCGCCACCAACCAGGCCAGAAACTCATTAAAAAGATTCAGAGGAATGCATTTCATATATCACCGACTCATGCTTCAAATGAATGAATGTTTACATAGCCGAAGACGGATAAACGCGGGGATTATTATTTCAGCTTCACGCAATAATCCTTTCATGATCAAGGGCAAGACCTCTTATGATAGGTAAAACAAGGATCGTGATCATCACTGCAGATGATGTCATCCTTTAAAACATATTTTGTTTTCCTCATTATCATACAAGTATAGATTTTTACACGATATCGCCAATTTTGATACAAGACCGTCGTGTAAAAAGTATTTCCATGTTTAATAGGCCCTTTTCCCCTTTTCCTACTGATTTTGTTGATTGAGTGTGTCCTTTTTATTTAGGTTCATAGTCTATCTTCTTTAATAAGTGATACCGATTTATCTTTGTTGGTATTCAATGATCTAAACATATTGAATGATCTCGGCCTTGCAGATGTCTTTTATCATTTATCATCATCATCATTAGAAGAAGTAGTATTTTTAATATTTTCTTAATTTTGTTATAGCTATTATCATTCTTCTTCTTATTATTATAACAATTATTAATTGTAGAAGTAGTATGCAGTATTATTACTAGTAGTAAAAGTAGTAGTATTAGTATTAGTAGTAGAAGTAGTAGAAGTAGTAGAAGTAGTAGTGGTAGTAGTGGGCAGTAGTAATAGTAGTACGGTAGTTACGGTCATATCATTCAGCAGTAGCAGTGGTGATATTGGTAGGTTGTTTATTCAGTTGTTTTGATGAAGATACATTGTATTTAACCCGACCCACATCCTCATGTTCCGCTACTTGTCTCCCACCCTTACCTCTCTTCATCTATTCATTCCCTTCTAATTTGCATTGATGCCTCTCGAATTTCTAATCCTACTTACTTTTTACAAGTGACTTTCATTTCCAAGTTGTCGCACGTATTATTTACGCAACATCGCGGATACCCCCACTCCTACCAAAATAGCTGCACTCTTCATCGGAAACGCCAGAAAACGACCCTGAAGTGCATCCTTCAAGGTCACACCCTAGAGGCTTTACGGGTAACAGAAGCGCCCCTCTTCATCCTCCCATGGAGACCTTGGTATACACACTTGGTGTAGTCTTTCAAACCCTTGGGGATAAGAAAATAGCCGCTCTATTTTAAGAATCACCGATTGGTATCGAACTCCGACTTCAATGTCGAAGTGCATAATCCACCGCGAACGTCCGATTTTAAGCGTTAGTTTTTAAAGAGGAAAGACAGAATTCTTTTATAAACCAAATATAATACTCTTTGCTTCTTATGATAGAACACTTTCTACATTAAAATGTGTTTCTTAGTTAACACGATTCTAAGGGATTTTAAAAAATTACCTGAGGGCATTCCCTACCCCCAATACCCTAATGTCTTACCTACATTCGCACATTTCAATGGGTGACGAATGATTCTACTGAAGTTGCCTTAACTTCAATTTTTGAAAGTCTTTGCAATCGTTTTAGTCGCTGGGCCTCTGATGAAGATAGTTCTTATTCTAAATGGAATATAAAACTTGACATCATTTATCTTATGAGGAAGTGTTTTACAAAGATACGTACTCTCCTTTTCAATCATAGTTCAAGTGGTACTTCGAAAGACGTATAGCCAACTCCAAAATGTACTCTTGACTTTAAATGTCATATCCAAATGAATCCTTCTAGGGGTACCTTGCTAAAGACGAAAGCGGGCTTGCGGTTTTCATATATCACTTCAGACCATATTAAACTCGATATCTGAAGTGCAACAACATTATCAAAGCCGGTCGGAAAATATGAATCGGGTTTTCCTCAACAGGCGTCGTCCTCTGGGGTCAAGTTTCAGGTTCTTCTAACCTTCGCCTCACTCATCCCTCCGCAATGCGCATACATATTTCGGTATGAAAGACCACTTGAGTCTCTCGACGGCGAACCGTGGAGGAAAAAATCTCAGGTGTCTCATGACATGGGAAGCGCCTTGGGATGGGACGTGAGAGGTGTCCTGACACCGCATCGGCGCCGATGGAATCAAAGATATGGGCATCTCTATAGTATAGTATACAATGCTCGTCGAAAACTGACACCTTTTCGTTTTGCCTTCCCGAGGTGTTCTTGGTGTGGTCTGAAACCCGCCGAGGTAGGTGCTCCCTTGTGCCACCTGCCTGCCCTCCACGGTGATCGCATTTTCCAAGAGGTACAATATATTGGCATATAAATCCATGAATTTATTCTGTTTGGATGCGATCACTTTGTCCTAAAATCATACTTCCCAGCTCTATGCAAATAACAATGTTATTTTCCGAAACCCACAAATTTTACAAATCTATCTCAATCAGACAAAAAAAATCCGTATTGTTTAGAAGAAAGCTGAGTACCAGTCAGACAAAAGTTCTGTGAGAGAAACTGTCAAAAATTTACAAGGACCGCTTTATCATGAGAAGTCGACTTCGGAATCCTCAAAATGGTAGCATGTTAACTCACTCTTGTTGTAAAATCATTTATAAACAGCAGCACGCGCACACATACTGTAAGGGTAAGACTTTACAACCATGCATCGTGTAAAATGTGCAATGTAAAAGTCATTTTGCTATAATTCTATCCTTTTCATAAGACATTCCTAGAAAGTATGCTTATAGTCTTGAACGTACTTGGAAGAATAACAAGAATTTAAAAAATGGAAAAGTTCACAAGTGATTTTCACCCTTGCAAAAGCTAATCACTTCCAATGTAATAATGTATCATGATTGTGGTATCTAGGAAAAACACGTTTGTGAAACGCTACAAACGTCATTACCCAGACATACACACTATATATCGACACCCTCACGCACACTTTGTAATCTCCGGAGTGCGAAGTGAAGGAAAAGATATTTTCGAATATTATTTATTCATATCATGGGTGGGAGAACGACGATTCGACTGTCTCATGTTCGAATTATCATGAAGAATATGTGGAAAACATGAATTCTCTTGGGGGAAGACAAGATTTATGTAAAAGCAAGTATATGTGAGGACCATGCAAGCCATTTCTGAACAGTGGGGATTCAACGATAATCTTGCCTGGATTCAGATTTCGACTTTTAAAACCTATCGAATTAGACCCGATTAAAGCCAAGAGGTCATGGATAATAAACCGGTGAGCATTTTCGTGTCAATCAAACGATTATGAAAGGAAAAGATTTGTTAGTTTTAAACATCATGGCAGGAATTGATTCTTTGAAATGCTAGAGCGCCTGAATGACAGCCATGCTGAAGCCGGGGTAATAATTGCAGAGCGCCAGTAGTGTCAAGTATGACAGATATAAGAGCTATAAAAAAAATATATCATTTTGTTCAAACATATTTGTGGCTTATACCCAGTACATAACGTTCAAATATGTTTGAACAATTTAATTTTTCCCAGAAAGCATTACATTTATTTATTAAAAACAATTATTATAATTAATTTTAAAAGGACGCATTGGAGAGAGTTCATTACGCACTTTTACGGAGAAAGAAGACGACGATGCTATGGTGGATAACATATTGACAGCATGACAGTGAAATCCGAGAGTCTAGGATGCATTCAGGGGGCACTTTGACTTCCAGAGCATGTCCGATCACATTGATATTACACCTCCATCACTCCCACAGCAATGCACCGGGTCAAAGAAAGTAGGTGACTTTTTTTTTAATATATTTACATTAGCTCAAATAACAAATGAAGTGACTGCGCCTCACTTTCAAAGAAGTAGTGCGATATCAATATCAATGTGTTCCATTCTCCAGAGAGGGATATGATATTCTAAAGCAAAGCAAAGCAATTCATACTATGCCATCTGATATCTTTTTATTTTAATATATGATGTGTGCCTCTTGGTTTATTTGCATGTGTGATACGGTCATATATCTTAATAGAAAGGTATTACGGTCTTTAAACGGCTTTTTACATTCCTAGACCCGATAGAATATATATGATAATAATAATAATAATAATAATAATAATAATAATAATAATAATAATAATAATAATGGGTTGTTGTATAGCGCTCATGTCAGTCAGAATAGACCCTCCCGCGAATTATTTATTTTCCTGCGATTATTACAGTGATAATAATATCAATGATGATACTTATACTTATACTTATACTAATATAATATTTCTAATACTTGTAGTAATAACAATAATAATTTTGTTCAACCAGGGAAGCCTCATCAGCATCAGATCTGATCCCTTTTAGGACCCTGTAATTAATATTACCACGAGCAAGCACCTGAGTGGAGAGTGGCAAATGTGGACAACTAATGTATTGCCAAAGGACATTAGTGCAGGGTCGGGATTCGAACCCACAACCTCTGGATTGCGAGTCAAGTGAGTGAACCTCTGTACCACGACACCTCCACTCAACAACTTGATTTTAAGTAATGCATTTGATATGACGTCGACGGTCCTTGATATAATTACCCCACTATCATTTTGGCATCAATAGCCATGCTCGGTTATCTAGGTTTAGAATTCCGTGCTAAAACCTGGAGAGTATTTTCGATTGTTCTGAGACTTATGCCTCAGCCAATGACATTAGCACCGGGTCAGGATTCGAACCCCAAGCCTTAAAAAGGGTCCTCACTGTTTTCGAATATGCAGTTGATACATCTATAATCATGTTGAAACTCACCTGTCTACTTCTATCGTGCGTCACAAACTTGCTTCGAGTACAGTCGATTAAAGGGTCCTGTAGAGTTTGAAAAGAAAAGAAGATAAGATGCAAATGAGAACTTAGCAAAATAATATGAATACAACTGGATATTTTGTGAGGGATGCGTGATGAAGAGCGTCAAACGGAAAAAGTTGCCTACTCACCTGCAGTTCTTTGTAGTGGAATCAGTTATGAAATGCAACATTGTGCGTACACCATGTTTATGATCTCGGATTGCCTTATGGGGCGAATTTTAAAGATGAATTAACCATCACTATTTTGACCTGACACGTCAATCAAATAACTGCAGTGTATCAACTTTTGAGGAAATGCATATCAACTTTCGAAGGACGTTCTTAAAAGCATTCGCAAATAATCATTGAGACTCCATTTGTTCATGTTTTCCTCTCTCTCTCTCTCTCTCTCTCTCTGTCTTCCACTCTCTCTCTCACAAACACACTCTTCATCAAACAATTAAAACACTCCTTTGACACACACCTTTATCCATTTCTATTGACATAATTCAAATTGTGAAGGAATCAATGGATGTCATGTACAGTATTTAGATTAATCATGGGAAACATCGAATTGGTGTTCAGCATGTTTCAAGTAATTGAATTTTCATTGAAAGATATAGATTCGATTTCATCATAAGTTTTTAACCATAAAGAGCAATTTCTTGATGCATAATGGGGTGTCCTTGTCAGTAAATATGGCTAATGTGGAAGAACCTTATTCCCATCTTCTGATGTGTATGCCTTCATATTCTTTAAAATAATACACAGTAGTGCGTTGCACAAGTCATTGTATCTATTTTTCGTGACGTAGCCACTCCATCAGCTGATAAGTGATACAGTGAATTAGTGATCAAGGAATCCAAGCGTATTTTCCGCTGCACTCCGTGTGTGAACTGTTATAAAGTTAGAATAATAAGCAGAGACAATGTGCTCCAATGGTTTCCACCCAACCTTCTTAAGTATAATTTTTGTGGCGGGTGTACTATTCCGCTGTATTAAAGCTAAAAAGGAGTTTGTTCTCAGGTTATAATTATCACATTATTATTGTTCTTGAAAACGAAGTGGTTTTCCAAGATGCCATATACCAGGTGATTACTATTATATCTTTTTTTAAAGGTTGTTGGATTAGAATGGAGGGTTAACCATAAACAAACATACTATTAAGTTTAACTTTACAGGTCAAACTGTCTAAACAACATATTGCCACACACAGGTTGATCATGATCATAATTATGGAGAGTTTAAAACACTGTACTTGCTTAATGATTTGCACTGCTACGAAAGGGAGGCAGGGACACATGCGCCCCCACCATAATGGTAACCCTTGATAACATATCGGGAAAGGACGGGATTTACACCACCTACTTCCACCATATTACCGAATCGAGAGAACTATGGTTCACTTAGTTTTACCCAAATCTTTGGGAGGCTGATTTAGTGCTAACAATTTGTGAAAACTGTCTGTGTTGACACCGTTTCATCATCGTTACCCACATCACACTGTGAGTCCAAGGAGTAATAACTCCTTGGTGAGACACAGCTTGGTGATAACGCGCGAAACCATTTACGGCAGGAAGCACCAAGCTGCCAATTTCTCCTTGATTTGTCTGCGCTGGAATAGGAATCCCAGGCAATCTCGATTTGTATCTATTAAATAAAGGAAGTCAGGGAGAACGAAGATTGTCACCAAAGACGTGCCGTGTTTCACGCTCTCGTCACTCTAGTCTGCCCTACTTATCTTTAATAACCCGGGTGCCCCTCAGAGAAAGTTTCATGTTTCAATGTTATATTCTGATGTGCTTGCGGCACGAGTGAGCTTATGAATCTTTCACGCGAAAGCCTATTTTAAACCGCTCCAAATCAAATGCAATAGATTTCCTCGTAATTCGTTGTAGTTGGAGCATGTCAATATGCTATTAGTAAACGATTTAACATCACCCTAGACTTGTTCAATTTGGATAGTTCTTTCGATTACGGAGACGTTAATGCTTTTAAAAAACACTTCAATGATCGGCACACCTTAAATGGAACTGTTGCAGATCGTGGTGCGCAAGAACTTTCCGAAGCAAAGGGGGT
>BEXV01000876.1:65551-80634 GCA_003118195.1 Hemicentrotus pulcherrimus
ACTTTACCAAGACTCGGTCAAATTTATTATGATTTTGATGACTCCAGACCCTTGCAGTGCACACCAATACTTACATGCTACATGATCAACTGTTTCTGATCCTTTTCACATCTTTTCTTTCACAATGCAATCGCATTACCAGTACTAAAGTTTAGCTTTAATATGATTGAAAAACAACACATTATTCAGTCTTCCCTGTTATCTACTTCAATCAAACATGTTCAATATTAAAGGTTTTCTAATATATTGGTATATGAAAGGGCAGCGGACTGGTGTCGAACCAAGGAGGATATTACAACAGAACTACAAAGTCATATTCGAACGAAGTAAATATCTCTATTTCCAAACTTAATATATATTTTAACCAACTTTGAAAAAATGCATAAGCTACTGTGGTGATACCAGACATGGCAACGTCATACAAGTCCACTTGCCTGAAAGTCAGTCACTACAAAAGAAAAAAAGAAAAAGAAAAACAACAACTCTATTAAAACCATATAGTTGACGCCTGCACTGCGATTGTTTACAAGCAAGTGATGAACACTGAATTGAAAATAATATTCAGCGTTGAGTCATTGGAGCAACCCACCTGCACAACAACATTTCAAGGAAAAATATGGGATGCATTGTTGTAGAACTTTCTAGTGCAGCACGATATCCTTATTATAGTAGTACCTCATTTTAATCGATTTTGTGTGAATGATATCATTCCCAGGTTTGAAGTTCAAAATTTATACAGAAAAGGTCTTCGTGAGTCATCTTTAAATTCCGTGTCAGGACTTTGAAATTAGACTTGATATCTCCTCCAAACTTAATCATGTTTTTTTTTTTCCTGTTAGCTAGCCTCTTTCAGGTATGATTTTCAGTTGAGCGCATCAAGCCCGATCATCCATAGTTTGTCGTAATCGAAGTTGCCACACCTCGCAAGGGCATATCCCTTTTCAAGTCATTTATTGATCTTCGCCATAACACCTCTCGACAATGATCTTGTGGTAGTCAACAGGAAGTGCTGAAGCCGGCCGAAGGCATCGTTTCCGTTCCTTTCATTCAGACCATGTCCGCCAGAGCGTGTTCTAACGCAACACCAGGTCAACTCGACTACCAGAAGATCCCGTTGTCCAGGTTTTGGCTCTGTATTTCGTTAATTAAGGATATTAAGCTGGATTTTGCCACTTTGATAGCAATCAATACCATGGCCCCGTTAGTCTTTTCCTACCTGGTTACCTATACACGCGATTGTTATTTCGCTATCTCTTCGAAAAACAAACTAAGAATCAGCTCGTGTGAGACGAAATCCTCATCAATTAAGGTCATAAACCCGTACTCGCAGACGGGATATAGTACTCTGTAATTTCTATAGCTTTCTTCATTTGCTTTGAATATCTTGAAATGAACCGTAGCATACGCTATAGACATGAGAAAAGATATTTTTTCAAAAAGTAGTTATGATTAAAAAAGAAAGACAATAAAACCTGTGTTGAAAAATCAGGAGATTGGCAAAATTTCATTTTTGTGTTGTTTTCCCTTGACAATACAAATGTAAATGTATCTTATATTTTGTGTTGGCCTATTACTAGTTGTAGTACTAGTAGCTCACTTTGCGGCCTAATTGTAAAGAACGTATTAAACATTCAGAGAAGAAAGACTTCAAAATAATTTCGTTCAACGGGAATCTAGCGAATGCCATACATATCGTCCATGATTTGAAATATATGATAATTTAGATACGAGATTATGATGCTATTACATTCAGAGTTATACGATGTACTGTTATAAAGTAGCCATGCCAATGTGACATGAGAACCATTCAAACCCAGATTCTCACAATACACCTTCCCTTTAAAGAAACGGACGTAATTCTCCTATACCATGCATTCGATGCAGTGGGTCAAAGATCGACCATTCGGGAAGCAGGTGGCTCAATATTAGGGTCATGACGTCAAAATACCAGCTCGCTGATTCAATTGCAATCATAATCATTTTACCTTCAATCACTAATTGCATAAAGCATCGATTGACAATGTCTTCGGGGCGCTGCGAGTCCGCCGACCCCTACGCGTCTTCTTAAGATACGACCTATAGCCTCCTCAAACGGTCAGGCACTCGCCCTTTTCACAAATTAATTCCAATTAATCCCTCCATCCTCCCGTGTTCATTAAGGTCAGAGCTATCCGTGCCATAAATAACAATGCCCCAATTTACGCAATAGGCGCACCGCATACAGATTTATACGTAACGATGGTCTCCTCAGAGACGTTGAGAATATCGCGGGTAGGTGGTGCGCGTATATCATTATGAAGAATATCGTGATCTACTTTTTTGTGGCAGTGTAACAAATAACAATTTCATAATCTATGCTTACAATTTAAATTTATCTGCCAGTGAAGACTGTCTTTTCAGCATAGACGTTGGTAATCTGTGGGTAGATTATAATGATTTACATACATATTATGGAATGTGTGTCTACAAATGCATTTGCATCAGCATGATTAAGTAATATTAAACTCGATTCAATTAAGCATTCCAATGTGTTTCCTTTATACTGTAATGTACCTTGAAGTATGAAAAATGTAACAGTTGTTTGTCGAAAGAAATGTTGCCGTGACCTCATCACGATTATGTACACAAATCGCATGCGCGCTGTCATTCTATGCATGACCAGAATGATTGATTATCCAGTAAAACAATCAATTGGTCTAATTTTTGTATCTATGATTTATCGTTTACTTTCTTTTCCTTTTTAACATATATAGTTTGACCTCCTTTGAGCCTGAAGTTTCGAGAAGAAAAAAAAATATGCTGTGACATTCCTTTCATTGGTTAGGACAAACAAAAAACTCGAGAGATAGCTTTATATTGGTAATGATAGAGGGTTCTAGTCTGAAAGCGTCCATGTGAGGCACATTGACACTCCTGGCGCTCAGGGCATCATCCAAGTTATCATTCAACCGGCTAATGCTATGGTCACATTACCCTTAAGTAGCCTGCTCGACGGCCGAGCGGCGAGTTTCTAACCAATTCTGCCCGGTGGCTGCCCGGTCACCGAGCGGCGGCCGCCCAGGCACCGCTCGTTTTTAGGGCATCGCTCGGTCGCCGCTGAAGTATAGCGCGGAGTTAAAATTTGGGCGGCGCCTGCTCACTTTTCACTCGCCGCCCAAAATACGCTCGGTGCCTGGGCGGTCACCGCCCGGGCACCGACCTAATCGCTGGGCGATGCCTAATTCCAGCAGCGAACGAGCAGGCTACTGATCGGTCGGTCGCTGCGCTGATTTGTGACCATAGCTTTAAGCACGGTAGCTATTGCAGCGCTTGAGCATTGAAATGAATAATTCTTGCTAGGTACTCATTTACTTCACCTGGGTTAAGTGTGGCAAATATAGATTAGTGACTTGCCAAAGGACATCAGTGCCGCGGCAGGGAAACGAACCACATACCCTGTGGTTCACAGCTCCCTGTCTTAAAAATAACCTACCTGTAGATTTGTCATTCCCTTGTTTAATGGTAAACCCTGTGTTCACAAAACTTCCCATCATAACATGTCATATTATGACACTTTATTATAAACTCAATGACTGATCATTCAACATTGCCAGTAGTGTTTGACCAAGAGAAAGGTAGAAAATTAGATACGTTTTTCTGTTTTTTATTGGTCTATAATCCATGAATTAATCCCATGCAAATATCTTGGTAGGTGTGCAACCGCCACGTGATCCAATATCCTTTTATATTCTAGTCACAACTTTCGTTACCTATACATTATTGTAACCATTATTTTGTTATTGCTGTGAACCATGTCGTCTCCTTTCGTTACTCATACACCTATAAAATACAGCTTTAACTTCAATGCTCAGCTTAAAATATTGACTTTGACATAAGCTGAAAGTAAGGTCCGATGATCGATGATACGCCAGATAATAAACATACCAATGCAATTCAAATACAAAGAAATATAAGCGGGTGAACTCAGCATGAATGCGTAATTTGATATGAAATGGAGTAACGTATCAAAGCAGTCGTCACGGCCCGAGCCAATCTCTCTGCGACGCGTACTCTTCGTGGCCCGGGGGCGGCAGGGGTCTCCATGCAGGAGGTTGGATCCTAATTGCTTCTCGCCCGGGGTATCAGGCTTATGTCAAGGAGTCTAAAATCAATGCTCCGTAAAAAAGTAGAAGGTTTCCCCTTTTTTCGTTAGCTCTCACTCTGTCTTCATTCATGTCCAGCGCTCATATAGAAGACAAGATCCACTCGCTACCTAACCAATCACGCGCTAATAATTCTGTACAAAATTCAACTTGTAATGGTAAAGAGTACTTGTTCTTCAGGATGGCTAAAATACATTTCAAATCCCCCCTTTTTTTTTTTTTTTTTTTTTTTTTTTTTTTTTTTTTTTACATACGGACACATTTTTATGAAACCATGATCTAGGGTCCCTTTTACATCGTAGCATTTAGGTCTATTCAGTATGTGTTTTTAACATGAAGCTTTAAAGAGGGTCTGCTCTAGTGAGAGGAATGAACAATCCTTCAACCGGAGCGATTTACGGTTTAAAACTGTGTCGACAGCCATCTACATTAGATATGAAACAATCCGATATGCATTACCTTGCAGTGGAGTGGAGAAGGAAAATATGGGGGGGGGGATGATTAGTACAAAATGCCTAACATTAAGTTAACGATGTCCCCGAAGATCTTTAAGCAATGCCCAACATTTACTCAAGGAATAGCTGTCCATAATGGCCGCAAACTGAGGCAATTTTCTGTCCAATAACGGTCACCTTAATAACAAATATATTCACATATATTCTTTACTCAATATTTTTACCACCCATTTTGATCATTTTTTGACACAAGGAACAGTAGTTCAAATTTTTCTTGAACATTCCATCGTCTCTAGTGCAGAGGATATATTTTTTTAGACATCTGAAAGTTTTTTGTTGATATACAGGTTTTTAGGTCTTCAAAAGGGACAACCATCTTAAATATAAAGTGGTTTTGTATTTGGTGCGTCTAAAGATGGCTTTAACAAAAAATGTCTACGTCCTTGTTGGTATTTTTGTTTGCATAGTCAGTGACATAAGGGCTCCGTGTAGAGATCAATCTAATAAGGTCACAAAAATTTGACACCTCACCTTTCCATCAAATGTTTAATACAGAAGGGAAACAGTAGAAACCGTGTCATCGGAAACACACCTCTCAATATACCTGTCGACTAATTAAAGCATCGACTGATGTAGCATAATCGCCTGACTCTGAAGATCCAGTTTCCCGAAAGAGAAGACGCCAAATCGCGACGAGGTCTGCAGCAATCTCGTAAGTTAGAGCTGAAAGCAAGGCCCAGTTTTCGGGCTAAATGTGATCGATTTGAGACCCACTGTCCACACCTGCGACGCGATCGTGCCCATCTTCATGTGCTATTCTCTTTGTTACATAGAAAAAAGTCACATGACTGTCATGTGACACTGAGTAACAGACATTGAGTATTAAAGCCCGTCTGCACTAGTTTGGCCAGGGGGATTATACCTTCATGCACGGTCACTGACAGGTAGTTATTTCTTTAAATCAGCTCTCAATTGAACAAGGGGATCATGGGGGACCAAGGGGCACCTATTGGGCATTTTTACTAAATAGAGGGCGCAAGGAGCTATAAGTAGTGCAGTGGGGCTTTAAGGTACCTCATTGATTTAGTCAATCGTGATTTGAGAAGGTATGTCGTTTGTGCAAGGTGTAGTTATTGTAATCTTCATGATCGGTATGCATACTAAGCACGTAAGAAGAAAACAGAACTGCACGTCACAACGCATCAGATCTGGGGCGTGTTTCATAAATAGTTCGAAAAGTTACGCATGACTTTACAAACAACTTGTATATCAAGTGCCAGATAGGATGCCCAACATTTTTCTGATATTTCTAATAACCTCAATTAAATTATGGCAAAAAATACACTTTGCATTAAAAATGTTTGTTATAATAGGAATGTTAATCTACATCTGCACAGTTCAACTTAATACATAATAATCAAGAATGATTGAGCATCCCATTTGGCTTTTCATATGCAAGTCGTTCGTAAAGTCATGTGTAACTTTTCGAACAACTTATTGAAACACCCCGCCCCCCCCGATGGAGTTATGCTAACGGCAGACTCTGAGTAATGTGAAACGCATTGAATGATATAACATTATGAAGGGCTCTAGGAATATTTCCACCCGATTCCTAACACGGATGATAACAAGTTGTGTTAAGTATCTCATCGAATTTCAATGCCAACTTGGAAGGCATTATACACGAAATGTTTATTGTCATGAAGCGTAACTGGATTGTTGATATCAAGTATGAGTGTTTACATAATGCATTAAGCATTTAGGAATCGATCTCATGAATCTAACTTCATTCTGTAATAATGATTAATCAAGGTACCAGTATTTACACATTGATCATTCAGCATTTACCTAAGAGTGGTTGGGTGAAGATGAAATAAAACACTGCTCTCCACAACCCTCATTTCAACGCGGACATAGACCATTGTCACCAAAACCGTTCCCGAAGGCCAGGGGAGTATTTCACAACGAATAAGATCAACTTTAAGTTGGACTTAAAGCCACACTGCACTACTTATAGCTACTTGCGCCATCTATATAACAAACGATGCATAATCGGTGACCATTGGTACCCATGATCCTCTTTTTCTTATGTTAATTAAGAGCTGATTTGATGAGATAACCACATGTCCAGTGACCTTGCAGGTAAGTCTAATCCCTCCTGTTTACTAGTATTGATGGGCTTTAAGTATTTCAAGAATCATAAACATTCATTTATAGGAAAAAACCGGGGGAGGGGGTGATTTGAAGTTGTTTTTCTTTTGTTTTATTTGAAAAAAAAATCCAGAGATAGAGGGAGAGGTCGCAGGAGACTTGAGATGGCTCAGTAGACAGCAGTGGTCCTCGGTTCGAGACCAAAAACATTCACTAGTGCCCTTTGGTATAAAGGTATTAAAAAATTCTCATAACCAAGTCCCTCTGAGAGGATTTAAAGCCATAGGTCACATGGTTACTTATTTTAAAGCATACACTTGCTTACTTAGCATTACTTCATTACAGTGTGCTAAAGCATTGAAGACAATTAAAGCCGATACATATTTTGTGTCTGCATGCTATGCAAATACATATCGGATATTAGTGTAACTATAATCCGAAGTACATGTAGGTCAGTTGAAATACATAAAGATAACCTAGTTTTCGTATCTTTTAGCCAATTTCAAATCTAATTTTTTTTTTCAATGAAAAGTCGGTGAACACTATACACAAAAAAAGCAAGACAAATAGAAGAAATAGAGCAGAAGTCTCCAAACTCTTTCTCTTCCAACCTGTTTCCGATAACCATGTGATGCCAGAAGCGGGGATGTAGAAACAGGTTACTAATTGAAAGAAAACGCCGGGTGTTTTTACAAGGCAGGTGATGCCTTCATATTCTCGATTCGCCACACTGGCAATCCAGAGTCCGGAGCCGATGAAATGGGAGCGCCGACTAAGTAAAAGCAATTGTTTGCTGGCACCTGTGCAAGTACAAGATGCAGATCTCAAGTTCACGGATTTTGATCCCGAGAGGGAAGTAATATATCTGTAATACGAAGGGGAGATAATGAAGAAAAGGCAAATAGATAGAAGACGTAAATGTGTATGCCAACGTTATTTGCAGGAGCATCTTGGTGACGGTTCCTGAATCTCATGCATAAGGTCCGAGGTTCGATCCTATAGCTCGGTGCGTATAGTTGAGGTTTTTTTACTGGATGCCATATTGGATGCCTCTTAACCAACTTGTACGTAACATGTTGAACTGATACCTGGCGATGCGGGGGTCATGATAATTGCTGGGCCAACATAGAACATAATTAATTCCGATGAGGCTACTTTCTTTAAGTCCATATTTTTTGTAATAAGGAAGAGGGCTTCAAAGGCAATAATGATAGTGAGAGGGAAAAATATAAAACTGAAAGGAATAAATAGTAGTAACTTAGCATACAAAAATAGATTTAATTGTAGAGAAAGTTTAGAAATTATCATTATCATTATTAGCCTGCATTTTAGAGACCACCTCCCCCCCCCCTTACCATGAAAGAAAAACTGCATTTAAAGTTCAGAGTGAAAAGATAATGAATGATGAAATATGTTTTCGACGAAATTCATGGGCCGCTGAAAATAATAACGCTTTCAATCATCCTAATGGTGATAGGCTTCATTGAAAAAAAGCAATTATTCTTCCCAATGTCAATCTTTGTTGGACGAACTGCATGAAGAACAAAAAACACAATACTGACCGAAGCTATATTAATAGCATTTCCGAATCGATGACTTCTTTGTCTGCATTCTGTTGTCAGCGCCAAAATATAGCGTTTTGTTAAAACTTAATATCATCATGATAGGTGAATATGTCATTTCTGGAATACTGTATAATTGATTTTTTTTATCTTTTTTCTATGTCCTTTTTCTATTCACTGCCCAGGGTTCGCTCTCCAGGCTATAATTTGAATTGTCTCCGGCATTGATCGCGTGCACCCAACGTTATTAAGAATATATGAAAAGATGGAAAATACATATTGAAACTTGTTGCACTTTGTATGGAATAGATGCATCATTATAAGCATATTTAAAGAGAACAACTGTCTACGTGGCCTTGCTGTCAATATTGAACCTCAATGAGCTTTGAATTTGCAAGGCTTGAATTAATGTATCTCTATTAAATAATTAAAATGGCGACATCATTTTTTTTTAATTACAAAATGTATGACATAACGCAATATCCTTATATATCGAATGTTGACAAGGAATAATTGAGTTCTGACGTAAACGGAAGTCATTAAATGTTAAAGATAAAAATGTATCGCTTTATCTCCAGCCAAACACTCAAAACATATAAAATGAAGATATTTGAACTTAACAAAAAGTACATTTTTTAGTATGTTGTGTAGTGAATGCATTAAGTAATGTATGGGGTTGGTAGATTATTAAACCAAACCTATGTTTGTAATGTATACATATTTCTATGTTGGAGGCATAGTCGCCATTTATTAACATCGAAACATTAAACAAAATAGAAACTCGAATGCTACCATAATTACAATGTACATGCTGTGGCTGTGATACATAGTCATTACGTTAAGCTATATTTAGACTGGCAGAGCAGTTAACCGTATAGAGCTTATCAGTACTGCAACGTTGAAAGCATTATCCATTTAAACATATCCGTTTAAACATTCAAAACGGAGAAATTTGAATGTTTTCAGAAAACGCTTTGACGTATCATTGGGTGAATTGCATGACGTAAAGATATATTTGACACTGGCAGAGTATTTAACTGAAGCTTAGCCTGCAATGTGTCTACATGTTCACAGTCAGACAGCAGCGTGCGCGATAATGAGGCTGTACGCTGATTTTTATTCAGCGTCTCTTTGGTAATCTCGTGCATTCACGTGTGCTGAAATTCACGAGATTTTTCGTGTGATTTGTAAGGGTGCACAAATAGCTGCTTTTGTGGTCGATAACTTTAGTCAGCATGGCATTACGCAACGGTAATTACTATAGAGATCTTCAGCTTCAGTTTGATATGAAACTTGCATTATTATACAATTTCGAAACAATCTTTTTTCACCACTTGTATGGTCGTTATTTTTGTAACATTTCAACAGCTATTTTGTACCCGGAATTTCGCTTTTGGTTCCTGACTTTGGTACATAATTAATTTGATTACTTTGAGATTCGTTGGAAAGATGAAAAGTCACTGATCAAAATAATGTCAAAACCTAATTGACGCAANATACATATTTCTATGTTGGAGGCATAGTCGCCATTTATTAACATCGAAAACTCACTGATCAAAATAATGTCAAAACCTAATTGACGCACAATCATGTTTTCTTTCTAATCATAATAATTAAGACCCTAAAAACCCGGAAATTACCAATTTGTTCTTTCTATGATGGCGCGAAATTGTGTGATTTCTGTGATTATTAAACTCCAGGGAGCTCCGCCGCGCCACAAACTGGTCGAAAAAAATAAGAAAAATTATTTTAAAAGAAATATTGTAGAAAATATTTATCAGAAGGGCAATTAATGTATTTGATCCAAGGTCCTTAGATCGTTACCATGACTGCTTGCGCGCACGTGCATCACAGGCGCACGCCACAAAACTAGAATACTAAAGTTTGGTTTTCAGAATGTTAATAAACTAAAGCGGAACATATATGACGTAGTTGACGTAGTTGACTAATCAGAACGCTGTATTATCACATCGGCAACTTTTTTTTTAAGCCGTCGACTTTTTTTAATTATTCATGAACATGAGCGTGATTTGTTTTGGTTCCTGACTTTGGTAGAGCGTAAAATGAAATAATTTTGATATCATTGTAAAGAAAAATATTTATGCTTTATGCTGATTATAACATGTTCTTGACGCAAAAATGATTTCAATGTGAAAATTAGCCCTACTCTATCGTCGAAAAACCCCATTTTCAAGGCGAAATATCTGTTTCCAGAATATATCTAACATGATTGTCATATAAGTATATAGAGAGTGCAACTTCTTATTTTTAAAATAAGACCCATTTCATGAGAAATAAACAATTACAAAGGCAAAAACTGCCGATCAGGAAGACCGTCTGCACTACTCATTACGTATTCAAGACACGTAAATTCTTGCATACGCGCTGAGTAAAATAGAGGGTTTTCGCACCGGCTGCGGTCTGACTGTTCAAGGCCGGTGATAATTATCACACAAATCGTCAAAAGAGGTGCCTTTTGCCGAAGCTATTTCATGCTTGGATGAACTTTGCAGTATCTGAGACGTATGACGGGTGTCGGAAGAAGATGGTTAAGTCTTCCGAAATGAAAATAGCACTCTTAAAAATGCACAGGAAACATTATGAGTAATGTTTGTCCCATCGATTACATTCAGTAGATTAGGAACGAAATTGTAGACGGTGAAACGCCAGAAGTGGCATGGAGCGACTCTTTAGTGACTTCGAAGGCCACAATCAAACGTGTAGTTCTCGGACAATAAACCTCTTAATGATGGAAATTGTATTTGCTTAATGAGGCATTCAGAGTTATAATTACCCTCTTGATACGTAAGAGTGTTCTTGATTGTTGATGAGAGTTTCTCCTCTTTCATGAGTTATGATCTGATATTTTGATTGGCCTCTTCTCCTTTACGGAGCCGCTTTTTAGGGACTTCCAAGGCCACAACCACAATTGTATTTTTCTGACAGTTTGCCTGCCAATGATGGAGATTATATTTGCCTAATGATGCATTTAGAGTTAAAATTATCCCCCTTAATACGTGTACGTGTTCAACATTGTTGGCAAGATTTTCTCTCCTTTCAGGAGACTCTCATCTGTTATTTTGGTTATTACGTTCTCCTTTACCTAATCAGTATTGACTCCATCCACGAAAACCTTTGCTAAAATAATTAATATGATTAGGAGAAACATTGTAATTGTTATAATTGCAGGTTTTGCCTTTGTATTAAATCTACTAGCTTAAGAACATCCACCTCCCACGTATGTGCTCATTTATTAATGGCTGTTAATTTCATTGAAAGGTGTTTCTCTTTCATCACGGTAAGGTGCATTTGTTTAATTTAAATAAGAGGGTGCGATTTCAGTACATTTTAGAAAGATTTGGTAAAGAAGAGAGATATTTGGGACTTTTCACGTCACATCATCTTCTTATCGAGCCTGTGATGATTTGGGATTTATTTTTCGAGATGAATATGACACCCCTGGAGGCATTCTCATCATGTTGATGGAAAGTAGTTAATGTGACGATCAATATCATAATCAGGCCAAAAGGGCCAGTCAAATGATAAAATGAGAAAAGTTTTAAATGAGGGGGCGACGTCAAGTTTTATTTTTCATTATTAAAGAGAGATGTTGTCACCAACATGAATGTGATCGAAATGCCCTTAATTGGCAACAAGGGCGGAGTAGTAATAGTGTATCCAGCCGCTTGGGAGAAGTAGCGCTTTTAACCACAACAAAGGACGTTTAGACCTAGAGCAGTCTTTTTAAATGCATGAGGAAAGGAGAGAAAGGAAACAGGGAAAATGGAAAACATCCTGCGGGAGAAAGAATCGGAAAGAGAGAGAGAGAGAGAGAGAGATCGGGGGTTAAACAAGAGATGAGGGATATACATGTATAATGAAAATTTGCATGTAGAGGGAGGCGAGAGAGAGAGATAGATAGAGAGAGAGAGAGACGGGGAAAGATAGAAGAGAAAGAAAAAGGAACACAGAAAGATAAGTTATGAAAAATGTATACGGTTTAGCGCTGTGGATAAATAGAGCTTACGTTTGGCGACATTTACGTTCACACATGTTAACAAACTCAACCATAGGTGGGTACTGCCTGCCAACCAGAACAAATGAAATGTAAAAACGTCACAAGTCATCCCCGAATACAAATTACACCGTATTACGGATGAATGACGTAGCGATTAAAAAAAAAAACTTACACCAAGAAATATATCAAAGTCATTCTGAGAGATTTATTGTATTCTTGCACATTAGTCTACACGATTCCCCAACAAATTGTGTGAGAGAGTTATAAAGAAAGATATTCGAAGCATAATCATGATGATGTACACTGTAAAGTTTCTCCGCACGAATTTGGGCATCGCCATTTTTCTCGATTATGCGACGTACTATGCGAAGTCGTTTAACAAGTAAATGTATTCAAATTGATGGATGCTTTTGTACCTCAATACTTGTCAGAACTCATTTTTGCATAAAAAAGTTTGTGCTTTCTGGTGTGAAGGTTTTGCTTAATTGGAATAGATCTGTCAACTGCTATATTTAAGTTTTTTTAATACATGAGTTACAGCTCTTCCTCTTTTTTTTTAAATTTATTTCTGATCAAATATAATATTTAGTTCGCCTGGTACGTCACATTATCAATTAAAAGGTTGTCCAAATGTCATGCTAAAAATAATTACATCATGCCAAGAAGGTCTTTATTATGTATATATATCTTGTACAGTAAGGGAGTATTGTAAATCAAAAGGCAGGAATACATCTCATTCTGCAGCATACCTTAACTTTTCATTTGAGGTGGTGTTTTCTGTAAGTCAGTCTTTAATGAAAGTAATTTTTAACCACTCTTTTCCACCCCCCTTCCCTATACCCCTCTCTCGTCCAGAATCTTCCTTCTTTAATTGATTCCCGTATGTACGTTGAGAAGTGTCTACAAGAGGAAAATGAGATGTAAAATTCATTCTCATTATTGAAACAAACAAAATGTCTTACGTTCTCACTTTAATGTAGCAAATACAAGTACGGATGGGCGACGTAAAGTCGGAAGTGATCATTCAGGAAGAAGACAAGATGTCTTTAGTTAAGCTCTCATTTGCCTGCATCAATTATAATTACGGATGAGCGACGTAAATTCATCATTCATGAAGACAACAAATCTTTACCTGTCATTTTGATGCTTCAACAAGACACTTTAATCCTGTCACGATTTGATAGCTGGGGAAATGGGGGCTTTTAGTAGAGGGGGGATTTATCATGTTGAGCCACCTTGAATATGTAACGAGAAGGGGGTTTCCCCTTGAATTAAATCAGTTTTTTTTTCAGGTAACTGTAATAGATTATACAGAGCCAATTTTGCAATGCTAAGCATAATTCACTTTAAAATGCACATTATTTAAAAACTACGTCTATCAAGGATCGATGAGGAGGGATCGGTTATAATGAGGGAGGGATCATAAGGAGCGATGCATTATGGGAAGGAAGGAATTATGTCGAGCCACATTGAATAAGAAACTAAGAGGGTGTTTCCCTTGAATCAAATCAATTTGTCAGGTAACTGTAACAGATAACAAAAACAAGAAAATTGTGTCAAACTATTATACAGAGAAAACTATGCTCTCTAAAATGCACATTTTGAAATAATTTCCTCATACCTAAATGGGTTGGTACTTGGGGCATCAGGAATGATTGAGTATCTAAGATCTGATGTTATCAAGAGCCCTGTGCGTCCCTTATTAAAATGGGCAAACATTACAATGCCATATAATTCGAACATGTTTTATATGCGATATAAAATACGATATTGAAAGAAAGGTATTTCCTGGCACGTTCGATATTGAAACCGAAATTAAAAACGCAGCTAATGAGATCCTCGTTAGGTTACAAGTTAATGCACTATTTCTTATTGTGAACAATGATTATGTACCGCCGTCATTTCTTACGCCGATTGGAAAATACGATAGCCACTTCAAATCCGGGCTACAATTTCCTTCGTAAAGTTAAATATAGTCTTGAAACGGGGTAGGTATCTAAAGTGCATGCGTAACGAGTTGTTCTATCAAATTAATTGTAATTGTTTATGTACTCTAATCACCAACAGATCAATATTTCAATTAGTGGATGATGGTGCTAGTACTTAGAGAGTATCGGAAAATTCAATTTGTCTTGCGCCGGTAATGAGACCGTACTGTATAATTTTGCATTTTGTTTCGTTCCATTAGTCATCTCAATAAGTCGTCCGATCACCACCCCCCCCCCTCTTTCTCTCTCCTTCTTTCTCTATTTCTACTATCTCACTCTTTCTCTATTTCACATTGTTATCCCGTTCCTCCCGCGGCCTCTTCCTATATCTCTCCATCATCCTCTCTTCCTCTATCAGCCTCTCACTCCTTTCCTCTTCGCCTGTCTGTCCCTCCCCTAATTCATTATATGACTCCCTCTAACCTCTTCTCTATCATATTCATTCTCCATCTTTGTTACTTTTACACCGATTCTTTAATCTTTTTTTCATCTACTTTAGATATGAACTTCTTTAAAATGTCTTAATGTCCCCCTCTTTGTGTATGTGTTTCTCGCTCTTTCTCTCTTTTTCACTCTCTCTTTGTTTGACTCTGTGTTGGTCTGTCAGTTTGTATGTAGGTCTGTCTCTTTTTTTCTCTTTCTCTTATTCTCTTCACTCCACCCCCTCCCCCTGACGTGATATCAGTATAATCCGATGTATTCATACTTTGCCGACATAGTTAGCATTCACTCTGCAGATGCGAGCTTTAAATCCTGGCACCAACTCC
>BEXV01000876.1:85265-98894 GCA_003118195.1 Hemicentrotus pulcherrimus
GTAACTTTACCAAATTTCTTATCATTTTGATGATTCCAGAACCTTGCAATACACACAAATTCTTATATGCTAGGTGATCAACCTTTTCTGGTCGATTCCACACCGTTCCTTTCACAATGCAATCGCATGACCAGAACTCAACTTCATCTTTAAATATAATCATGCCTTGCTAAAGCGTTCAATTAATCTTATATTAATGTCTTGAATAAATTAGGGGATAAGGCTCGATCGTTCAATAGCCATTAAAACGACAGTAGCAATTGAGAGATCTAAATTAGAAATGACAGCGGCACATGGTATTGATGTTTTCATTAAGTCACATGAATAATGAGGAACAAGGATTTATATCCCATCGGCGATGGGATATGGGGATAGTAGAAAAGGAGAAAGTTTAAAGAGATAAAGAGAGAAAGGATGGAGAGGGTGATAGGGATTTAAAAAAACAGAAATGAGAGAGAAGGATAAAGCAAAGGAGAGAGAGAGAGAGAGAGAGAGAGAAGTAAATAGAGTGAACGAAAGATGAACAGAGAGCGAGATAATTATACAGAGAGGGGAAGATAGATAGGCAGACAGGTTATTCGTTTAACAGAAAGAGGGATCCAATAAAAAAATCAGGCAGAAAGAAAAAGGAGAGAAGCCAGGGAGACATAAAGAAAGAAACATAGGAGACGGATTTTGTTAACTGTCTTGAAGACAAAGAGAGAGAGTGAGAGAGACAGAGAGAGACAGAGAGAGACAGAGAGCCAGAGAGAGAGAGACAGAGAGCCACTGAGAGAGGGATAAAGAAAAGGGGGTAGGAGAACATTACGCATTAAATGTAGCTCTAAAAGAAAAACCTGCTATAAAATGTTCAAACTCCGTGATGCCAAACTTTAAGTGATGTGACGACATTCTTACACTGCTTTATGATTTAAGCACTTTTGCATGATTTTGCCACTTTTATTTTTAAATGAAGTGACCAAGCAATGATATACTCTGACATGTAAAATTGAAGCATAACTATATTTTTTTATTAGGATGGCGACTCTAGCAATCGTCGAAGAAAGATCGGGTGCGCAATATGCAAAAATTGACAGAAAAGGAGACAAGCCGAAAGTAAAATATACAAGGAAAAATTAGGATTCAATTTAATTCTGTTGCTATAGTTTCTGAGTGGTTTTTCTTGTTTGTTAACAACACATTTTCAAGTAGGTCTTCGCCTTCCCTGTCAACTTCTACTTCAGTTTTTTTGAAAAAATGCAGTATCTTCCAATATTAGTTATTACTATAATGTGATATTGATCACTAGAAGTGCTTGTTTGAATAGATAAATTTGTTAACCGCGCTTCGACAAAAATCATAAATGAAAAAAGTCAATAAAAAGGTTGGAGTACTAATGCAAGAGCCCGTGACACTGTTATGCAGTGGCCTGCTTCTTTGCTGAGGTTTCAAAACCTTTGGGTTCTGAAAATCAAAAAGAATCAATATCGAAAGAGGAGGAAACAGGAATTTCAGTTCGGTTTCTTTGTGAAATATGCGATGCATAACAAATTAGATATACAGCAGAGAATAGTCAAATGGAATTGGTCGATTGTGAAGATATTTCCTTTGTCACACGCATTATATTAAATAAAATGGCGACATCAGAGAATGGTCATGCATGAAGTCATGTTTCATATATGAAATATATTCCGGAGAAAAAATACTTTCTCAATTCACATGTGTTATGTATTAAAAGAACTAGACATAGCAAACAAAAATCAATGATATGCATCCTAAAAATATAACACTTTTTTAAAGGATCTGGCGGGGTTTTAGATCCGGTCATCAGTCCCTTTGTGTGTGTGCGTTAACATCTGTGTTACATGAATTAGGATTTAAGATCTGGATCTTATACATGTGACATGTGACGTTTAATACTTCTAAAAGGCTTTTGTCTGGAATCGAAGCATCAAAATCTTAGTTAAAGTTGGGGGTGAGTGGTGCAATCTTTGGTTTCATCAGGGTCTCGTCTTATAAATAGTTGCGATTCATCCAAATCAATCGCAAGTCCTCTAATCAATCGCAAGTTTGCAGTCTCCTATCTCTTATGTACATTGTTATGATTGATTTTAATCGAAAAGAAGTTGCGATCAATATCTACTCTTTAAGACGGGACCCGTATGACTTGCATTTGTTGAATATCCGACTTTGTTCTCCAGTGTGTTTAAATGTTGATTCGTTTCCATGAAAGTAGTTATTTTTCCCCCGTTGCGATTGTGAAAAAAATGGAGATCAAGAGGCAAAAAAAAGATAGTGTGATTTTGAATGAAGCTCGAAGGTGAGGCACGTTATTATTGAAGTCCTTTCTGTTTGACAATGAGTAAAATTCCAAACGTTCATGGTGCTGTTTCGTTTTGTCTCCTCTGGTGGATGCAATTTGAAATTAAGAAAGAAGGATGGACAGACTCAAAGACTACTTCGAAAGTTAGCTTACTGCGACATTATTAATTCACCTGACATTGAAAGCAATCAACAGCCGACTGCAGCTCCAATAGCGAGAAAACGTGAAAAAGAATTGATTAAAATTACGGAAGCATAGCTTGCATTTGTATTGCTCTGATTTGCAATTGTAATGTAATAAAGCTTTAATTCAGATCCACAAACCGGAACAAGACGAATAATATATAGCGCGACATGGCACAAAGTTCGACACGTTAATTTTGGAGCCTTGTCACTCTTGTAAGTGCGTGAAGGACAACGTTGGTCCTGTTAAAGATAAAGTAGACTTCTGGTCATGTGATTGCATTGTGAAAGGAACGGTGTGGAATCTGTAAGAAAAGGTTGATCATCTAGTATATCAGTATTCGTGTGTATTGCAAGTTACTGACATCATCAAAATGATAAGTAATTTGGCCAAATCTTGGCAAAGTTACAAGCACTGTACACAGAATGATGTATATCGGACTATACCAGCACATGGTGAAAAAAAAACCTACCCCCGATTTTTACAATGTTTCATGTCTTACTTAGAATAGGAAGGCATTTGAAGAGCCGTGCTTTTCAGGGAACATGTTTAATCTAATGTTCTTCCACCCTTGCATAATAACCATGATAACGCTCACAAAGTATTTTTTACCTCTTCCCAGAACTCAACCTTCTCTTTAAAGCCGTGTTCAAATACGAAGCGGTAAACCACGGTGTTTTGTTTATGATGATGTAAAGTGTAATACGTTTCACATGTCTGTATCTCTTAACACAAAGCCCAGCGAATACGCGTATGACCCTTGTTGTGCGCAGCCGCAATTCATTTATACTATCTGTGATTGTTTTGTTTTGTTTTGTTTCTAAACGGGGCGTTTCGTTTTGGCGTTGGTTCACCGCGTCACATCGGAACGAGCTTCAAGTCTTCGGTAGGCTGTTGGTTGGACGGAAAACAACCCCGTTCACGTTTTTGTTGCCATATTTAGGTTGTATCGGCTGTCTCTTTGGTTTCGATTATTCCTGCTTTGGCACGTGTGTGAATAGAATCCCAATTTTAGGATGAAAATTCACAGTAGCTGCTTAATACTTATATAATCAATATATTGGCGAATTCAAATAAACGACGCAGGACACAAGATGTGAGGCTATAAGTGTTTCAAAATACTGTCTACTCCTTATCTCTCCATCTTCCTTTTTCTTTACCCCCCCCCCCTCACACACTGTGTCTGACTCTCCCATCCACGTCTGTATAAGCCTGCCCACCATGTGCAACTGAAGGAAGTAATTAGTATCTCATTACCCCCTATACCCCCTCCTCAAGCAACAAATAAACACCGGCATGTGTGACATTAGGTAAAGCTTCATAAAAAGGGGAAATTCTGATTAGAAAAATACGATCCATTACCAACTTTACCAAGTTGAAACTATACCACCAGACCAATTTGTGTTTCAGGGGTACTTATGTACCCGTACAACCAAGTAAATGGCAGCATACATGTGCCAACAAACTGAAACCGCTTCTTTTGAAAACTTCAACACAATCTTGCACTTTTATGTATCCACCTCAATCCTTCTTCTAACATAGTTTTCGACTTCACACGATTTCTTATTTTTCTAAAGCCAATCTAGGACAAAATGATACATTTCATGCGCTTGAAATGAAAATGGCTGTGACGTCTTGTTGATAGTCGCCTCTTTAGTATGGTATTATGGCTGCTGCCTTTTCTACAAGTGCGTGATGGGTTTCTTTTCCGCCATTATATATTGATTAATGGTTTCATAGAGCTATTAGTATGATAACTGCTCTTAGTTGATTAGATCTGACGGGTTATTCCTAACCGCCATTCTGTAATGCAGACACGACATCATTATCTGTCTTCTTATATCTCTTTATAACATTATTCCATGTTTTACCTCTACATTTTCATAGCTTAATTAGTCTCTTGTTTTGCCAATAACACAAATGTGTACCTTTTATAGTGTCAGTATCTCCGGATGTCTGTCGGTCGCCCCCTCCCCCTCCCCTCTCCCTCTTTCTCCAGTCTGTGATTATGTCGTCAACTGTCATTGCCTTTTCCGTCTGAATCAATCTAACTATCTATTCGATCTTAATCGCCATTCTAAGTTAAGACTATTCCTTTTATACTGCACATGCTACTGCCGCACTTTTCGCTAAATTGACAAGATGGTTTCATAAAATTAGTCAGATCGTTTTGCCCCAAAGGTTTTTTTTAACATTCCTGTTAGGCTGTAACATAAGAGTAGAAAGTGTAATTGTTTGTTTTAATTTCAATTCTCTCAAGTGTAAATTGGTAGACTGCGATTTGGGGGGTCAATATCATCGATCAGTACTGTAAATGTTTTCATTTTAACTCAGCCGAGATATTGGTCGATTTATTCGACCTGATTCCGTTCACACTACATGCTGTGTTCGTGTGGTATCTTTTCGTTGTGTGAGTGTAAAAGAGGTAGAGAGAGAGTTACATAATGTACATACTGTATGTGAATACATATTTCTGTATGTATGTATGTTTGACGTCCGTTTTGGACGAATTGATATTAGCCATTTTTCTTTAATATATTCCATCGAATTTTTTCAGTCTCGTCTGTTTGCATTGGGGTATTTAGTTGTGGTCTAAGACGAGGCTGATACAAAAACAAAATCTAACCTTCATAGAACACCAGGTGGATCTAAACTGTCGTTTTCCAAACCCGTTGCATACAAGGCATTCATAATAGTGACGTTTAGATTTGCACGTCGACAAAGTGGACTGCTACATGTGACGTCAAGGCACTGTGGCGTCCAGTGCCTTAAAAGACGTCCCCATTAGCAGTCCACTATGTCAACGTGAAAATCTAAAAGTCCCTATTTACTGACGTAAGACTGCGTCAACGACTTGCGCTGTTTGTGGCGCGCAATGCGGGAGTGACGCCGTTCAACAAAAATTATGTTAGTACAAGTTAACAGTCAGAACGACCCGGGATATACTGGCCAATGCGAATATTGCCTTTATGGAGTCCATTAGAAAAGGTTTAACAAATAAACAAAACCCTAATGACGCCCCATGTGCAATGAGCACATAAAAGTTCACCTTTGATATCGGCATGGCGCCCCAGTCAACAACCCATGAATGACATCCCCTTTGGTGACATCCTATCCATCCACGTGCCACCGAGTTTGAATGCGGAGTCTACTAGCTCAAGTACCTAAAATATCGACCAACAATCTGTTTCGTGGGTTGATTTCGAAGAAAGACGCGCACAGACTGGTTTTCTATTTCTTCCTCCCGGCATAGCAGTGATAAAATTACTCCCCTTTTTAAGACCTTTACATGCCAGTTCCAATTTTTCATTCTTTCAGAGGGAGTTACTAATAACGACGTCTAAGTAATCAACACATTGCCTCATGTTGTCGCGCATATATTTTCTTCGCAATAAATGACTAACATGACCGTTTCCTTTCCATCTGGAGTTCCCACGTCCTTTGATTAGCTAAAATGTCGCAAAATATCGACCAATAATTCATGCAGTCTATCCAATTCCGAAATTGGAAGCGTTCATTGCCCCGCTGATAGACAAACATTGTTGAACATAGCCCCTCGAGAGTAAACATTGGCTGTTTGCAATAACTTCATCGTTGCGTATTACCTGAACTTTAATACTCGCAGGTGATGTGAAAACAGAATCTGCTTTCTCTTTATTAGAAAAATGTCAACCCTTTTTCAAAATGGTAATATTTTAATTTTAATTTTGAGAGTTCGGTTATCTTTTGGCAGTAGTGACTCAACGGGAAGATGGGAGGGGCATGTCAAATAAATTGCTTTTTTACAAATGACTATATCTTTGCGAAGATAGTTTGTTAGGTATCCTTACGCTGCACATGTTCGACTTTGTTGCTGGTCCCCCTTCCCACTTTAACATTCTGGATACACCGTTGGCTTTTCTAATTACATTATCACAAAATATGCTCTTGTTCGATAATCGATAATCAGTATCCCATTTTGGCGGTAAAAAGATAGCGCCAAAGGCAAAATCCTTTCCACATCTCCCACTAATTGAGTGTCTGCCAATTTGATAGCACCGCCCCTGGTTATCCCCAACATGCTCGCCAAGCAAATAGTTATTAGATCACCTAGCCCAAAAAGAGAGCAGCAAAATGGATCCGTTGTGCCATGTGCTAATGCAGTGCATGCATTATATTTTAACAAAGATTTCGTTTCAGGGCTTTTTCATAATTATATACCACGGTAAACGACCGCAAAAAATAAAATATGCGCGGTATTCATTCGGGTATTCACTGGGCTCTGTGATTTAGATACATACATGTGAAACGTATTTATACTGTATTTCATCATAAATAATATTTAGTCTTGTCTGAACGAGCCTGAAATTAACAATTATTGGAAATGTGATACGTGCTGATCTATTACAGTTTTATTCTGAAACATCATACACGTTCAACTGATGGGTGAGATCAAGTAAGTCCAACGTAATGGGGTTATTTATGCAGCGTGTCATCGCCCCCACATTCAAACTCCTACGGCGCCCCTTAATTCACCGAGAAACAAAAAGTAACGAGTTATGGGGGTGATAATCATTTTGTATGATTACAGCCTAGTCCTAGGGGCAAATTTGAGAAGGAGACGATCCAGAGCTAATGATTTTTTTTTTGAGAGCGATTGTCGTTCATGGTGTGGATATGAGGCATAAAGGGCGGTAAAACGAGATGGTGAAAATTAGTCCACGGATTGCCGGCCAGTCGTCTGCGAAAAGTTCATTGACTGCAAGGGGAAAGATTTGTCTCAATTTTTCCAATACCACTTCCCTTTCTACATTTGTATATTCCTAATTTCTTGTTGTTGAAATGGAAAAAAAAATACTGGTATTTCTCCCTCCAATTTTTTATGACCGTGTAATTGAAAATGAAGTGAATCGTTTGTCAATAAGGCCTTAGAGGACCATACATTTCAAAATACGGTATTTCATTTAAGATGGAATCATAAATAGTCCGCACTTTGGTTACCGTTAGGAATTTTATTGACTGAAAAATCACGAACACACTGTCCACCGTCATAATTGGACGTTTATCAAGTGCACAACTGACAATGTCCGAAAGCATTATGTAGACATAACGTTTCGGATGTACTTTTTTCGGGAATAACAGACTGACTTTCTTTATCCAGCCATTCATATCCGATACATGCTTGGACGACACTTGCTCTGGGCTTTATATTTTCAGAGAATATGGGGTTATGATTACTCGTACTGTGGTGCAAAATGGAGCTTTGAAAATATTGAAAATAACATCTATATTTTCCTTGCTAACCTCAGGAGGTCGTTTCACAAATTGTCATAAGTACAAGTTCACCGACATCCAATTAAAATGCGTTTTAAATTTCATACAGGCGTTTTAATGGGATGTCCACGACGCTTTCTTGAAACGCTGCCCTGCTCATTTTCCTTGAACTTTCACAGACGTTATTTCCAAAAATAATATGAAATAATACCTGTAATAACTGAATTTCGTATATAGCTCTTTGATTCCGGCTGTCGCTGTACTTTTGTGCATTCCTGATGAAATATTGGTTGTTGATATCTCGTCATCTTTTGCCAAACCTTTTTTTTTCGGTTCTCACTGCGTATAGTCGTCTCTTTTCCACCAAGGTAACTCAGTCACACCGCTAAACCGACTCCCAAACCGAACCATTGCTGTCTTCAGCATCCATCTTAATATCCTTTGGTTTGATGTTGGTTTCATCATGTGGCAGGCCTTTGATAAGCTTTGAAAGCCAAATTAACATAGGGGTAACTGAGCTATCTTGATTTACAACATCTCTCAATGAAATGAGGGGATAGCAGCCTGGCGCCGTCTTAAAAGACGTGATATCACGTGATGCCAACATTATACAGTTTCTACAAAAACAAAAAAAGTTACGCTTCAGTGGGAGATTGAGTTGCAAACTAGCTAAGTATATGCACGACTTATCCACTCTCGTTAGAGGTGTTGCATTTCGCTGTGGATGCCATTACTTTTGTGAATTCTTATAAATTTAGGACTGCATCGACATGTGCTGTCCTAGCATTTATTTCAATCATTCTATAATTTTCATCAAGTGCATATCCCATTTAGATTCCAATCATTTCAGTGTAGTCTTATTTATGTTAGATATACAACCACAGTATACGTGTATGTGTATATAAAAACATATTGGCATCTACGTTTCTTTCATGAAGTAATGACATTGCAGATGAGAGTTTGATCCTTGATGAGTAGAATGGCCTTATATTAAAGACGTTAACTACAGATGTTATCATGTTTAAACAAGCATTTGTGGAACCCAGACATTGCTTGAGGTTTTGTTTTATGAACAATATTTTAAGATTCAAAAGTTCATTTTTTTAAATTATACTTTTAACATCCAAGAGTTCATAGAAAATGTTATAGGCATCGAGATTACACGAGAAAACACGGTGAACTAATATTCTTGTAAAATAATGACAGTTTTGTGGTCGATCTGAAGCACTTACTGGTCCTTTAACTTTTAGAGATAAAAAAATGCATATTTTGTATGCTTTTTCTTACGTAACATGTCAAGTGCATTCAATGAACATATTCATAAATTTTACAGCATTCAGATATGGATGTAGGAAATAATAAATTATCGATACCGTCTTTGGGGCATGTAATATGCAATATAACTTGCCCTACTAAGTCAAGACAAATTAAAAGGACATAACATGTGAATCATATATTGTGAGTTATATTAATGATGGATTATTTTCACTGAGATTGACGTAAACATCAGTTGCATTAGAATTAAATTTGTTATTTACATTATTTTGTACCATTATTATGAAATAGTAAATAAATTAGTCTGAATCTAAATCTGACAAATGTTTACACCCAGTTGTATATCAATTTAAAATGACCTTTTTGAGTACTCATTATTTCAGTCTGATCACAAATTATTGAACCTGCCCTGTCGTAAATAATCATTATATGACATACTTCATATCACTGATGGCAATAAAAATGACTTCATCAACATTGAAAACAATCACACGGACCTTCCAAAAATCAACTCAACGGCAGTGACAATGCCCTATTTTTATTGCCTACAGAAATCATGTTCAGATTATTCAATATGGCATATCATGGTGACACCCGAGGATTTTAAAATTGCATAAGCTTGATTATTCTACTCTTGTAATCTTGACTTGCGTTTAATCATCCACGAACTTAAAGCCATAGCCGCCAACTCGTCCGAAAACTTGGACAAGTGGGTCATTATCTAAGACTTTTTTTCTAGTGACAAATATGTCTTTTCATTTAAAAAAGCTGTTCTAATTATTTTTCCTTATTGCCGTGCGGATGATAAATGTTAATTCGTACAAGAAGGTCCTTGCAGGCTTTATCCCTATTTTACCGAGAATTAAAAACATAAACCTCCGTGGATCAGAGATTAACATGGAAATTGGAACTATATATTACGACGCTACAAGCAAAAGTGAGATAATATTTGTAGTTAATCATTGATCTTGATACCGATGCCAATGAATATCTTCGTGACTTTTTTCTATGCGGAATAAAGGAAGCTCAGTGGGGATTTGAAAATCCCAAGGTTCTATCATTTCAATCTCCGAGAGCTTAGACACCGAAATAAATGAGAGAATTTGATGTTCGAGAAAAATAGACATCCTTTGCATTTCTGGAGTTATCAATAAGTTCAGATCAAAAGCCATTTGATTGAAGTTGACTCTCTTTCATATAGTTATTAAGAATTTTTAAAGTTCTTATTCGATTTTCTGAACAAGAACTTTAGTCTCCGTTAGACCACTCAAGATGCTGCGGGGTTTTTTTAAGTTAGGCGATGGTATCTACCCCCTCAATAACAGCAACAAGATATATTTTTTAAATATTTCAGCACAGGTTAAATGTCTAGCCCTATGTTTTCTGCAATGGATTTGTGGTAAAGCAGGGAAAAACACATTTCAAATCACAAGATTCTTGAATCTTTTCATTTAATTTTACGTCCTGCCGAGTCTTGCTCATAACTGACATGTTCATATCTTACCAAGATTATTGGGTTAATACTGTAAGACATGCGGTAGCGATGCTCAAAACAATGAACGTATTTGTATTAACAAAACAAACATATATATAGGCCTGTGCGTAGACGCATTGAAGATTTAGGAAAATCAGACAGATTTGATTGACTTGCTTCACAATAACTTGATATTGCATGCAGAGCCGTGCGGATCCCATCTACCTCTCAGGCTGCGGAGCTTAACCATGTGTTTTATTTTGTGAGCGAACAGAGCGAGGGAAAAACTCTTTGCGCTTTCTTGATGTGACAATGTAATTTTTATATTTCAACATACAAAGTAAGGTCCTCTGGACGAATATAAGTGAGAAGCTGCACGAGTATTACACGATTGTTGCCCCCGATGCGTACAATGTCAACGTTCCCGGAGATGCAGCCTCTAAGCCCCCTCCTACGCCCTTTAAATCAGTAATCGCAATACCGTTTTTAAAGCAAGAAAAATCTAATCTAACTTAAGTAATTTCAGGTAACTTGTTCTCGAACGTTTAACCAGCACCACCATCAACATTGGTGTGCTCTTGAAGAAAGATAATAATCGAGTTTGGCAATCTCTATTGACGCGAAAGCTATATTTGCACATTCCTTTTGAATGTTTAATTAATTCGGCACGTCATAACGATGCAAAAGTTTGCTAGCAAGTAAATTTCTTTGTGATTTCATTAAGAAGAAATCGGAAGAAATTTACAAGTTCATAGTTATAAAGAGCACGATCTTCTTAAACATCCATTGGGAATGGTATGTAAAAATGTACATTTTAGTACACCACTCTCTAATCTTGTATAAAAACACTCCATATTTCGTTTCCTTGACGATGTGCGTTTACATTCACTAATAATCCTTTACCATGATGTTGCAACATTTCGATATTCAGATTGAGAGAAAGAAATATATAAACTAGTTTTTGAAGAACAAAAAACGAGGTGTCTTACCTTCAGAAAGTTTGATTCCAGTCTCTCAGGTCCAGGAATGAAATACGAAGCAGACGACAAAAGATAGAGAAGGCGATGATCGCGATATTCAATCCGCGTGTCCAGGATCCGAAGGTAGGAAAGATCGATGATGATGCACACCGAGTTCCACTGCCCCAAAATTATCTTAGCAACCTCCCTTTCCCGCCTTTTTATACCACTGCCACCTGAATGTTTGCTCCGTCGTCTGCCGAGCAGGTCTACGCTCTTTCCAAACGCGCGCGGGGCGTCTGCGGCGTAATGTGCTGCCGTGTGGTACTTTTACCGTGCAATTTACTTTCTTAAGACCCACTGCTCCGACTCGCACTCAGCGCGGGAAACACATTTCCATTCTCGCTGTATCGTCTGAGAGTTTTCAACGGGTTGTTGCTACGTGTCCAAGGGGATTTTGATGACGTATGATTTGCGTAGGTGTATGTAATGTTCTCGTTTTCTTTGCTAATAAGGGGGTGGGGCTTCGAAGGAAACTTGTAGCGAATGGGGACAGATGTGTGAGAAATGGGAAGTTAATAGTGTTTTCAGACATTTCTTTTGGCGCCAGAAAGGTTGCTGATAGAAAAAATTAACCTGATGGTATTGAGAGATGAAGAAGTATGAAAAGTAATGTATAAGATGTGACATGGGGTAAAGAGATTGTTTCAAAAATATCCTTGAACCCCACCCCCTCCTAGAATGACCGTTTTAACTAACGAGAAGCTAGTTTATCTCTTTCAGAGGAACCAATCATGTGCATAACATTGAACACTAGTGTAAAATACAAGATGGTTCTTTTCTGCTACCATAGTTCATTAATCGTGTGTCTGGTTAAACATAAAAAGGACAATATATAGTTCTATCACAGATTGAAAAAAAGAATATCAGCAAGAAGTCACTGCTCATTAAAGGCTTGTAAATATATTACGCGGTAAACCGCAACGAAAATGTTGTCGCGTTTTCTGCAGGTGTAAATGAATTGCATTGGGCACAACAAAGGTCCTTTGCGTGTTCACTGAGCTCTGTGTTATAAAATATAAAAAAAAATAATAATGTGAAGAGTACTACACGTTACGTCATCATACAAAGCCGGTGCGTATTTTGGCGCGTGATATATGAACGAGCTTGGCTATCGTTTTGGCCATGTCTGCAGGGAAGCATATAGCTTATGCCGGGTAAAGTCTGAACGAGCTTGGCTATCGTTTTGGCCATGTCTGCAGGGAAGCATATAGCTTTTGCCGGGTAAAGTCTGAACGAGCTTTGCTATCGTTTTTGCCATGTCTGCAGGGAAGCATAATAGCTTTTGCCGGGTTATATCTGAACGAGCTTTGCTATCGTTTTGGCCATGTCTGCAGGGAAGCATAATAGCTTTTGCCGGGTTATATCTGAACGAGCTTTGCTATCGTTTTGGCCATGTCTGCAGGGAAGCATATAGCTTTTGCCGGGTAAAGTCTGAACGAGCTTTGCTATCGTTTTGGCCATGTCTGCAGGGAAGCATATAGGTTTTAAAGCGTGTAAAATTGTCCCAATTAATTAACATTTTCAAGGGGCTGCCTTTACCTACATAAGAAGAAATTGCAATTATATTAGAAATGAACTTTGAACAAACATCATCTTCCTGATCTAGGTTCTAAATAATGATATTAATCCTAACTTCTAGAAATGCACTGCATGTAAGCCTTCTAGTCAGAATAAAAGGCGAATCGGCTTCATATCGTAAATAATCGTAAGATTGAACTGAAGTCACGACGATTTGTGGCCGATTGAGCTTTTTCTCCCCTAAGAAAACTTCACATCCATTGAATTTGAATTCTAATTTCCTTTGACTATTTAGATGCTTAATCATTAAGATTTTACCAGTTTTTATGTACACTTCAAATGCTTTTGCGAATTCTTTCAAAATAAGATCTTAGTAAGGTGACTGTGATGTGGTGGGTTAAATACTAATTGTTTGTATTATTGTAACAACACGTATTTGTCTGGACAGATGTTCGAATTATAATGCACACTGTATTAACGTTCAATGCTTAATTCACCCAAACCATTACAAGTGGGTGTGATGCTGTTATCGACCACATCAATACCGATGCATCTCTTTATATAGCACACTGAACTATATGCGTGTGTGTGTGTGTGTGTGT